>CALNHX010002383.1:0-180946 GCA_940337035.1 Agriotes lineatus | reverse complement strand
TTTTCATACCAACTATATAAGTGAGGTTCATAGGTGTTGGCTCTTTCGAAGGATGTAAATTGCTCGTAGATAATTCATCGTCTTTATTACTTTCTCAGCGTTTCCGATTTGCTCTGTGGCTGAATATGTCTTCCAAACAACAATTTACCGAGTGCTTGAGTTGACCTATCTCGCGAATAGTTTGCTTTCTATCTATTCCTGAACCATCAATTTTTTTACCTGCTTCTGTCCCCAAGGTATTTAAGCAATGTTCTCGTTAAGCTGCAAACTAAGATTGTTATTATCTCTTTCAATCCGTGGTATAATTTCACACTATTATTCAATATTTTCAGTTATTGTGGTTATGACATCAACATGCATTAAATTAGTTACACCAGGCTAACTAACTTGTCATGTCCTGTCTTAGCACAGTCAAAACTTCAATCATCGCCAGGGCGGCACCGAAAAATTTAACTCGGCGCTGTATGAATCTGCCTCGTCCACAGTCGACTCGCACTTGTAAAATATAATCTCTGTCTGTCTTCAACCGTAACAATCATCACAACGTTAAAAGTTCTGCGTGTCTCTACCCCACCCCACATCTGCTGTCCTATGAAAAAAGGTGCAGCGGAAAAATAGCAAATGCCCCACAGAAAGGTTCTGACGCCCAGAAATATTTGGTGGTGTACAGAGGCCTACTAGCAGAATATGCTCGAAGACGTTAGCCTCAAAATTGAAAATAAACGTAATAATTTGTTATTTATTCTTAATTTACTGTATCCACTTTCCTATTAAAATTGGTAATTGGAAATACTAATATGTTAAGATATTCCCATTTTGGAGTAACATTTTCAACTGGTTGCCTCGTTGACATTTCTGTAAAATCTAAAAATGAAAAAACCCATGGTCCATTAAATGTTCTAATCTTCAATATCACTTGACCTATTTCTTCTTCTATAAATCCCGTTTGCTTGACAAAAATTGTTTTCGTTACAGTACTATTCCGGATTTTAAAGGACTAATAAACAGCCGGTGTGATACACGCACACAACTTCCTTTTACAGTGACCCTATAATTAACCAAAAATTTGATGTTTATTTTTTAAGCATTTGTAAAAATCTTCAAAAATTACAAATTCTACAGAAACCGTACAACATAGAGCATTAGTTCAAGAGACAAATTTTCTCTAAAATTGTAAGCTGAATTCAAAAATATACCGGATGTTATATTTAAAATAGAAGTTAATTAAAAAAATCGAAAAAAGAAACCAAAGAAACCCATTTTCGAGGTATTCAACTAGAAAATCACCTGTCTCACATCAATAGACATTAAAAATGTAATAAAAACGTGAAGTTTGAAAAAAAATCAGTAGTATCGTTTTTGAAAAAATATTTAAAAAATCTGAAAAATCGCAAGAGTAAACACCTACTTCCAGTTATGCGATTTTCTTCAAAAGCTTGCTGTCTTATCTACATAGTACACAAAACTTATATATGAAGTATCAACACTGTACCTCTTTTCGTTTTTGAGATATTCTGTTCACAGACACACAGACAGACAGACAGACACATAGACAGACAGACACACAGACAGACCGACAGACCAATGAACAAAAACATGTTATTGGGTTCAGGGGACTCTAAAATGTGAACATCTGTTGAAAACTCAATTTCAAATTTTTGGGGTGAATCCAGTAGGTACTTCCTTTATCGTAAAAGGAAGTAAAAAAGGCAAGGTAAATTCTATTCAAAATTTAATGGGCAATTGCTAGCCGAAATCGGGGAGGTTTTTCTACCGCACTCTGTATATGTAGAATTCTGCGAATGTGAAATTATGGCAACTGTGTTATGGTCAAAAACGCTAGCTGTAACAAATTTGATAAGTAACCACGCCTACCTGAGGTCGAATATAGACGTAGGTCTATTCTGATAAAAAAATCTGAAAGGTGCACAGGAGTAGCTGCTGTAGGACATGGGCACAGTTTTACTTTTATAATAGATCTGTAAAATGCACACGACTAGCTGCAGTGAGACATAGACGGGGCTTTACTCTAATAACAAATTTGAAGTGCACACAACTAGCTGCGGTGAAACATGGAGAAGGTTTTACTTTGAATTCGAAAATGTTTCCGTATTAAAGTCAGTCCAGTTTAAACGCTCTGGTGAACCTATCTTCGTTTTGTATTTCGCCTTATTTTTGTATTTCTGAAATGTTTATTTTCAAAAAATGCGCACTGTAATCTTGTCAAAACATATTCAAATATGAACGGCAATTTACATACGCAAAATTCTATGCTGATAACAAAACAATAAAGAAACAACAATAAATAGCTCGCAGATAGGCGTTAATTTATAGTTACGTAAAATTTCCAGCTACAAACATGAAACACATTTCAGAAATACCGAGTTCAGAGGTAATCTAACTGAATGTGAAAAATAAATATCGTCCATCGGTCTGTATTCGAAAACGAATTCCAGGGCTGCAGCCGGGTGCAGGAACAATGTCCGATGATTGCAGACTGAGGCGTCAATAATTCCTTAAATTTTCACGGTAATTCGAGACAATGCTGTCTATAAATGGAAATTCCCAAAAATGATAACCTGCACAAACATGATAAACAATGAACGTATTAGAATATATTAAACGCGACCAATCAGCGTTGAGGGCGCGTTACAACGTGCTAAAATTTAATACGCAAACTCCCAATACAAAACTACAGCGTTTGATTACTGTTATGGCGTCACTCCGCGCACTGCAAAAGGAGACGGTACACTCTAAATTCTAGCCTAACAGTATAGTAAAGCTAATTTGACAATACCTGGTGGTCAAGCAAGGAGCTTGGTTTTGATGTCCAGTAGAAAGTCGTCGTTCAAAAACGCTGAGGCAGGCGGTCAAAATGTATAACGTCGGCAGCAAAGAATGGTAAAATGTGGGCATTAGCAATCCAAGAAGCGCCCCAGGAGAAGGGTAGTCAGAAGGCCATGACGACAGCATATAGAACTACAGTACGGCGGGAGCACGTAACGACAATTTGTGCCCCGCAACAAAACTTAAGTATCTTCGAATCGATTTCGAATGATACCGTTTATGCTGGAGCGTACGTACGATCACCTTCCCCGACGTGTTATCACCGCGTCTTCGACTCTTGGTGCATCACTGCACTGCTCGACAGTTAGACCTCGAATTCTCACAGCGGGCTCCAACGGGCGCGGATGCCTCTTGCACAGAACAACTCAGCGTGGCTATGTGAGATCAACTACCACGAGAAAAGAAGAAACGTTGCCGAAAATGAAGGAAGAAACGTACGGGCAGGACGCTAATGGGCTCCGTAAAGTGTACAGCTGCACGAACACATGGTCAACTGTCTCGATAAATGACAGGGGTTTGAGGCAATTACGTTTGCACTCCCTTTTCCACCCAAACAACCGATTCATTCTAACGCCGCTTTCAGGCAGCAACTTTGGGCAAAGCAACGAACCGCCATAAGATCGAAACAGACTATATTGACTCACGGGAAGCGATTGCAGGTAAGTACATAATTTGAAATGCGCTCTACAAGAACGAGCGGTCTGAATTCGTAAAGAAAACGCTGGATCTTCACCTGGCCTTAACACCTAGCAGCGGGTCAACTTTGAAACTAAGTACCCCCACGCCACAGCGTGCGACTAACGTGAAAACGCTCACTCCGCGAGCAGCCTTTCCGCTTGAGGGCCAACACAGGACTGAAGAGTTTCGCTCGGAGAATCAAACTAAATGTTATTCCTATAGCGATTGTTCTGTAACCATAGTATTTGCATGGAAACATCTCTTCACTGATTTAGTATTACATAGTTTTTAATTACAATTTGCAATTCAATTAATTATACCCGAAATATTGATGGTTCCGTTTTCATTATTAAGATTATGCAATTTCCAAGCCAGTAATTATAACCAAAACGTTTTTGGTAAAAAACCAAAACGTTTCTGGTAAAAAATTATATACTTCAGCATGGGAATCCATATTTTACAAAAGCTCTCTTATAACTGCTTTTGTCCCTTAAGGTACAAATTAATATAAATTTTTTAAATATATTTTCCCGTTATTAAAAATAATTGCAAGATGATTACATGATTTCGAAACAATGAGAAAAATAAAACCTATAAACCATCTTTCAAGGCAATGTATCATGTCTATCGTGCTGTAAATGTGGAAATCCTGCGGATATCATATTTTATAGCTACGTAAAATAATATTCTAGATTATAAGAATGTGAAAAGTGAGATTCAGAATGAACAAAAACTGCACTTAATTTTTCTGGAGAAGGATATTTATAATTCGTTTTTAAAATTATTTCAGGTCAGCATGACCAGCGGCAGCTTTTCTTTTATTACTAATTTTAGTAGATGTTTTTCTAAAAGCTTGCGTCCATATTAATGTATTTTAAACTTCAACATTAATTTTAGCTACCAATTTGGTCTCTAAAATCAAGGTTTTACTTTAATTATAACATATAATATAATGTGGTACAAAGTTTGTATTGCACACGTTGTACTTGAAAGAATTCAAACTCAAAAGGACATCTAGTTTTATAACTTACAGAATACTCTATAAGGCACCAAAAAAGCTTTTCAATAACCATTTCTTTTAATGCCGCATTATTTTCCTTCTTCTTTGTTTGAAGCTATTCGCTGAACGATAAAAATCTATTCTCTACAGCATGCCACCCTAGCGACTCATTTCCGATTTTTTATCTTGTACTTTATCATTTCAGCCGCATATCCAAACCATCTCCCTTTTTTTGTCCTATTTTATATAACGAAATAATGAACTCTATAAGCATTAGTAACAATTATCGTACTTCTATTTTATTAGTTTCCAAAACGCAATTGAATACGTCTGTAGCTACCGAAACTTTTATTTGACATATAATTTAAAAATCTGTAAAAAGCTTTACTCAGAACTTCTCTCGCAAGTACAAGTTGTGACACTAATCTGACACTAACAGTTTTAGAAATCAAAGGGAAGTCAGGGTAAAATACCTTTACGTTCGTAATAATACTGAACCAGTAAAAGGCAACACTTGGTAATGCGAATTACATCAATTTAAAAAAAACATTACCAGCCTTCGTTTCAAACTTCGACGCCTGCAACTGAGCCTGCAAATGCAATTTAACGATTGGCGGTAGCCCGCAAGTTACTCGCCTGTTGCTGCAGTCTACCATCAAGGACGGCTACCTTAAATATAACGTATTTATGTTAACCGTTTTTTCTTTTTTACTACATTTACCCTGTATCTGATAGATCCCATTTTCGTCAAGTATAAAACCCTATGTGCAAATTACCAGGGGCCATATAATAAGTAGTATGCTTATTATCGACTATTTTTTTATTAATATTGTAAGTTATAATCCCAACGATAAAAATGTAACGAGTTCGTAGAACAAGTTGTATTTTCTTACATTGGGGTTATAATGAAATGATATTCTTAAAAAAATGTAATTATTAGGCGTACTATATTATTTTATTATATTTATATATTATACGTTATTATATTTAGGAAGAGAAAATAATGATTTAAAATATATACCAGAGAGGGCGTAACACTATTTTATACACTAAATTTAAAAGATAATGATTAGCTCAAAATTAAAATAATTATATTCTCAGTTTTATCTATTTCTTAGTTAAAGCAAAAATACACATTTTATTCTTTTAAAGTGCACACCCTGTATATGTTTTCTGTAAGAACTTCGAAACTAGATTCTGTTCAAACGAAAAACTTTGGAATATAGATTGTTATAGGAGCAACTCGTTTAAGACATGCAACTAGCTTTAAGTGCCCCAGTAGCCCAGCGTGAGGGGTGAGTCGTGAACTGAAACAAAAAAGGCCAACCGGGAATTTTTCTGCCGGCGATGCACTGGGGCAATTCTTGCCAGGAAATGTCCTTCTTAACGATGGTAAATGGGAGTGCTCAGTTTCAGGTTTGATTTATCTTACGATCATACAATAAATTTAGAACTCTATTAAGGCTCTTCTTCTCTTTCATTGTTTAATTCCAAACATCGTGTAGTGTTGCTAGGTTTCGCCATGCTTCTCTGTCTACTGCATTTCACGTAATTTTCATTGTTGACATATTTGCTAGGGTCTTTAGTTGGTCAATAAATCTTATAGGTAATCGGCCTCTTATTTTCGTACCATCGACTTTACATTGAATGAGTAATTTATCGATGCTGTCTCACCCAATTACATGGCCAAAAAACTTTGAAGTATGCCTTTGGAGGGTTAATAAAGGATGTTTGCTAGTATCTACATTGAGTTCTCTTAGAATTGAGGTGTTTGTTCTATGGGCCGTCCAGTAAATTCGTAGTATTATTCTGTAGCAAGTAATTTCGAAAGCCTAAATGCGTCTTCGACACGCAGCTTTCATTTTCCAGGACCCATAAGTAACGATTGGGTATTATTTTCTTTACCTGTTTCTTAAAGCAATAATCCTTCCAAATATTGGATAATTCAGTCAGTAATTCTCTTTCTTGGCCACCTTTGTTAAAAATAATTGCTCCTAAATAGATTACTGCGGTTTTTCATCTTATGTCTTTAATCAGTGGGAATTTTTGGGGCAGAATATTAGGTCTGATAAGATAATAGTTATAAAAACACCTTTATGAGGCCACCAGCTGAAGTTAAGAAACGCAACAAACAATCCCTAAGAATTTTACCTGCTAGTGACGTCACGAATTGCGATAGGCACAATCTGTAACACATACTTGCCTGCGATACAGCTCCACAGATGGAAGTAAATTAATAAACTGGCACAAACACATTTCTAACGGGAATACGCCCTAAAATTTATTGCACACCTGCAAGATCACTTATAAGGTAAATCACATACAAGATTAGTGGAAATCTACGTATGCAAATTTAATTTAGTACATATTCAAAACGGAAGATCACACATGTAATCAAATAGATTCAACTTAGCTTGTGCGATAATGCAGTCGAAAGCAAGATGCGAAAATCTCGGTCAACGGGCACTGAAAACTCGAAAATGTAAGCCGGGCTTCGATGAAAGGAAAATGGACATCTCCAAGAATGGCAAGGGAAAAATTAACGTCGTTCTATGCGCAATATGGGGAGAGATCTAAAGATCTGCCTATGATTGTCAAATAAAACATTGTAGTTCAAAGGGATCGACAAAGATCTATACGCCTGTAACGAGAGGTTTTTCCAACGTTGCATTGGGATACACGGTGTTGATATACAAGGCGTCGAAGGCGTCAGTGCAAAAGGTTGCTGGCGAAACGATACAAAGGTTCATCTAAACATATCTGATAAAAAATCAAGACGAAATTCCACGGCACTGAAACGAGACGGGACCGGAATTTCAGACCGATAGGCTGCTCCCAATCTGACAGTCGTCATAATTAAAAAGCTTCCCAAGTAGCTACATTTACGTAGCAATAACACACGCTCGGCTTCTGCTACCCTTTTGAATTCCTGGCGTCAGAAAATAATTACAGACCGCTTCTCCTTTAGCCATAAAAAGTAGTGGTGGCGTCAATTTTCAGGTAGGCATATTAAGGTACATTTGTTATAACTGTTGGTTGTAATCCCAGGAATCACCCCTCCAAGTTTGTGCGTAGAGTTCTTATAAATCCTATATAATAATCAGAAAGAGCCCAGTCTGCTCAATAATGTGAATAAGACCGTTTTCTGTTTTCAGGAGTACAATCTGAAAATGAAATAAAGATAAATTGTATACAACTTTCTCTTTATTATCAAACAAACCATACCCGCAAATAACATGAATTCGATATTTGTTTTACAAAATTTAAAAATAACAATGGCACTGACTAATTTACACACCTGTAAGGGAAACGTTACGAAAACAGCAGAACGAGTGAAAATGCAGTACATAAAATAATATCGTGTTTAGCATTACAATATTAGCGGAAACGAGCCACGCTAAATAAATTTGTGTATCTGAAATTACTTCTCTACCATTCGTTACGGTTAAACTCGTGCCGTGAATTTTAAGAAAAAATAATGCGAGGAGCTCGTGTAATTTCCGGTTAAATAATAAATAACATCTGCTTCTCTTTTACGTCTTGTTTAAAAAAGCAGATACAGATTGGCTGCCGCGATTTTCATTCGGACCCCGTGAGTCTTACATTTTTAAATCTTGTGGCTCACGGTCCACTGATGGACCACACACCACCCTTTAATTTTCTTATTGAGAAGAGTTTTGCCTATACTGCCGTATGTTACTAAAATCAATTTTCGTCTGGCATCGATTGCACCATTGCACTAGTGTGTTCTACAGTCAAAGAAAAGTTGAAAAGTCCTAATTAACATAGAAAAATAAAATTGTAAATTCCTTCGACCATATAAGGCAAATACTAGCATTGCACATCGATTCGATGTGAGACACCTTGTATACGTTACGACGTGGAAAATATTGCCCTATCTGTCGCTATTAGCAATAACAGAAAACCTTATTTTCCAGCTTCACGTATATTTGTTTGTCGTTTTAGTGTGGAAAGTTGTAAAGTGCTCATCCTTACTGGAGTTCCCTTAGTTCTGTATTGGTCTCACAACCAGAAATTCTTTTTGTTGTTTTTCTTCTTTTAATATCGACCCAGTTATACTCTTGTACTTTACTTTTTAACGGCAACAACATGTTCTGATGGTATAGCTGTATTCTGCTTTCCTATATGAGAACAATATATAATACATATAATTTGTATACATTTATTGTACTATACTACTTAAGTCCCTACATCCTACACGAAATTAATCAATTTTATTACCGCTTAAGAGTTTCCGAATCCATACAGTAAGTATTGAATAATTATATATAATAGAGACTGCCTCTAAGGTATGTAAACATAACTCAAACACATATATACCTGAACCCAAAATAAGACAATTTAACTAAACTCGCCTATATGTAAATGCTTTTCGTCAAGCCGGTAGCCTGCTTCAAATTTGTTTTAATAAAAATAATTTTCTTATAACAATAAAACGCTAAGATCGTGCCACCCACGTTTCGTCTGTCTACTGGTAGTACGCTCTTCTTAACCAATATAATCTCAGAAGATGAAGTATACTTCTCTTACAGTGCAAAATGAACTAAGTTGCGCTACATTGATTATTGATTAAATAAAATACCGCCATGGAAGTTGTATAGATGATAATTCTGTTTACCATCGCTATTTACCATTTTTAAAATTCGATAAACGCTCAAAGAACGTTTTTGTAACATTGCCTAATTCCTCAAAAATAAAATATTTTAAAATAAATCTATTTAAGCTGTTAGATAAACATTCCCCAAGGAAAATGTTGTATAAGTTATGAATATTCATAGTTGTTCCATATTAGAGAAATTAAAAATTTTTAACAGCTGGTTTAATACTACCTTTCCGATTCTTATCCAATAGTGGTGTAAGTTATAATAATGTAACACATATAACGAGATAATATTCTACAACTCATATACAAAATATACTTTCAAAAGCCAAGTAGCGCAGTTGGTAGAGCGGTAGGCGTTAGCAAGTCCTCGGTTCGAATCCCACGGTGGGCGAAATTTTTCCGCAGCCTTGGCGGTCGGTGTTGAGTTCGGTGAGACCAGTCACAGTTGGGCACCAAATTAACTGTGCTCTACTCAGAATCATAAACTTAAGAGATAGAGTAACAAGGTCAACGTATCACCAAGACACACACATAACACAATGGTTGCTACGCAAGCTCAAAGGGTGAGCTCCAACTTTGTAACCCGAAACTGGGTTTAACACTATACAGCCAAATGCTAGCGTACAAAGCATCAGACTCGACACCGGTAGGTAAAAGAGGTTACAGCTAATACATACATGCATAATTTCAAAACATGACCTATTTGGAGCTTGCAGATGAAGTATTGTTAATGGTACGTCTATCTATACGTTTTAATTGGATACGGCGCAGGCGTATATTAAAATAGCAACAACGTCTCTCCATTATTGTAATATTTTATCGAGATTTTTTATTGAAGTTCATCACCTCTTATAATATTTTAAATAGCAAACAGGTTTAGTTTTATACAGAAATTTATTCTTAGAAGTAAGAGTCCGGCCTGGAAAAAATCTGTTAGTTTGTTAAAGTTAAAGGCTTCTATAGTTTTAACGAAGATAATTACTAACACGAAAAGTGGACTTAACGGCTTCCTGTGGTTACTTGATTCAACTGAGGCATTAGTTCAGCAATTTCTACAATCGGGCGGAAATATATCACTTATTTTGCTAGTTATACATTAATTATATTACGTATTATCGGAATGTTCCAGTGGCAGTCGTGCATAATAGCTATTAGTACAACAAGTGCTAAAAGTAATTTTTTTATAAATTAATTAGAACAATAATCGCTTGGATTGATTTTTTTCATTTTTTTTTTTTAATAATTAACTACTTAGATACTCATAAAAAGTCGTGATTTACTAATGTGAAATTTTTGTGATAGAACAGCGAAAAGATTTAAGTTGTTTTTTGTATACTTTTTCCAAGCAGTCAACGCCTACTTGGTTGATTTTTGCCCATATAATTAACAAAAAAGTTGTTTGCATTTTATTGAGAAAAATTCCCATCCACGACTTTGATTTTTTGAAAACTCGCCATGAGAATTATAAAGGGAATCAGAATTTGCAATAAAAGTAACCGTATCATTTAAAAAATCCAAGAACTGTGTGCCGTGAAAAAAAATTTACTGTACAGAATTATAGAGGTAGTCCCATTAAAGTTTTGTAATAAGCTAATGAGCTTTTGTGCTAGAATATACGACGATGCAACTATCGTAAGTGTTGCCACACTGTGTTTAAAGAGGCGCCAGTAAAAGCACCATACATTAGGTGGATTAACCAAATAAATCCACAAATACGAGTAATATGGAAGTAACTCAAAATTAATTATATGCAATAAAAACTCGTAAATAGATAGGTTATGATTTATTAGTATAGAAATAACACTAAATTAGTTATATTCTAAGACGGACACAAATTTTAAATTAATTTTTCGGGTCCCAATTATAAATATCTAACTTATTACAAAAGTTTCAATAAACACATAATATGCAATCACAAGAGAAATTAGTTAAGTAATAGCGCTCGGTACCGATTCGGAAGTACAACAATTTAAAAAGTACTAGTCATTTGATAACATGATTCGCGGATTCCGTTGCATTACCAGTACCCATCGAATAGACGCAGTCATAGATTAGGTACCGTTTAACGCATTAAAAGGAAAGCTCTTCGCCCCAATAGCTAATTAACTGCGCGCATTAGTGAAGTCTTATCTGTTTACTATTTTATAAATAAAAAATACAGCATAAATTTAGAAGGTAAAATAAGAAACCTGAAAATGTATAAACAGCTAAAGGTTGTTTACCAAGTACAAATTACAACGAATTAAAATATAAGTGGCCTCCATAGAAACGTAATTCGATTAATTATGCGGATTCAGTCAAAGCTAAACGGAAGAGCGATAGCTATGGTGCCAGGTACACAAAAAGTTGAATAAAATACATGTGAGCTGCACCCGCTGACCATGTACAGTCGCGTTCAAAAATGTATTGTACAGAGACAATTATAAGTTTATTGGTGGTCGTGTTTTTACTCAAGAAAGGCTCATACTTTATTTTCAACTAGTTAAACAATGTAAACATAGATGTATAACTTCAAAATATTTGTATGTACAACATTTTTTTGAACATTGTGGAATTAATTGATAATCACAAAGTACAAATGCTGTACAACACTGTAATGAACATGACTGTACATCGAAAAGCAGGATTATCAATCGTGTTAGAATGATTCCGCTACTATTAGGTGGCAGAATTTTTTCTCATCGTGCGACGTGCAGTTGCACAGATAGAAGTCTATACCACTAGTCGACGATTTGTAAAAGACTATCGGAGACAACGTTGTAGCAACTCCAACAATGTTGTCATCCGTGATTGCTCATCGTCTGGGAAGTATAGAAAAGGAAGTAGCTAAAAGCTTACCAAATTCCGAAAAAATCGACAATAGGCAGCACTGCATAAAGAGGGTTTGCAACTTTGAAACGCAGTCTCAGTTTATTGGCAGCTGCGTGAGAGCTTACTGTGGGCGTTTCTACCACTTTAAACTTGTACACTTTTGAAATATTAAATTAGTTTCTTATTTTACTTGGTATTTTACTTATTTACGTAAGCGCAGCAACGAGTAAAATCATTAAGGATATCCAGGGTTACTGGAAAAGGCATAAAATAAACCCTGAAAAATTCCAAACCACGTTAAAGTAGAGCGATAATGATTCCATCCTGTGTGAGCAGGACATTTGCTTTCAAAATACCATCAAATTCTAATTCAATCAGATAGGGTGCGCCAATCCACTAAACCATTATAACAAATCTGAACTTTCGAGATAATTCTGCTTACTAAGCTTCATTTCAAGAAGCTACAAGAATGCGTTTTCCGGCATTTCAAAATGGGAACCGGAATATAGCTCTTCCCAGATATTATTCACTTGGGTTTTTTCAAATAGATTAATGCCAGTTGTAAATCGAAAATATATAGGAGGACCATATGCTGTATTAATTTTAAAACTGGAAATTTATTTGAGTTTTGCACACACCTCCCTTTGAAGGCTACAACTTTCGGAGAAATTAACAGCGAAAAAGTATCTGAAAATAACTTTGAAATACATGGGAAACTAAAAGACGAGAAATTGGGGATGATTCGCGAGCCCTGAAAACCACCAATCTACTGCTGAATGGAAAAGGTACGCCAGTGACTAGACTGGTGCGGTCTAGGACAAGTGGGCGCAGCCAACTGGGCGCGGCCATCTCGGCTCGGCCAACTCGGAGCAAGCCAAGGCGGCGCAGAGGCAACTGGGCGCGAGACAAGCGGGAGCGAAATAATTTTGAAACACGAATTTTTAAAGGAAGTACTTTTTTGCTTATCTGATGATAATCTGCTGGCTGTCATTGCTTATCCGCACAGAAATAGTATCCTCTTCATACTTTCTGCAAGAAGTGATTTATAGCTTTCTCGTAAAGCAGATTAGATTAAACATTGTACTTGCTTAGACAGGGCCATTTATACCCTTTTATAATACGTTTATTTTTACAAATAGCAAAGTTATAAATAAAAAGAAATTCCACAAAACAGAAAATAAAAACAAACGTCAATTCCTTATCTAGATAATATATCCTGATTTATGTCCCCCGTACAAAATACCCCCCGGACAAAAACGTCAACATATTATGTGTACAGGATGTTCAATTTTCGATTTGATTAAATGTAAATATTCGTTATTAAAAACAGGATCAGCGTTATTTCGGTCCTGCTTGTCTCGCGCCAAGTTGGCTCGCGCCGAATTGGTTGCGCCGAGATGGCCGCGCCCAGTTGGCTGCGCCCACTTGTCCCATTACGAGACTGGCGTATACCCTCACAATTATGTAATCCAATCTCAAACGGCAATTACAGGGTCAACACATCAAACCCCCCTGCTCAAAAAAATATCACGAACACCAGAGAACATAATCAGAAGTAATGCAAAAACCTAACCAACCCATAAAAAAGCAAATTCTACCTTAAAAACAAGAAATCCCAGAATATGAAATAGAGAAAAGACGAGAGCATCGGGATAACGGCAAACAAGTACCTGCTAGGCGCCAAAAAAGTTGAAAAATAACAAAGCTAATCATCCCAGAGCCCAACCAACCTTCCAAACATACACGAATCGACGGTGTCTCACTGAAAATAGTGACCTACTGAACTCGACCGAATACACAAAAATAATGTGGATAGATGTCTTTATCATTCATTTAAACGGAATTATATTTCAACAAGTATGTAGGATTTTCCAATAAAAAGTTTTATTTTAAATTTCGCTGTATTTTTGATTATCAAACTATGCGATTTAAGAATATGGAACCAAGAGACGCTAAACAAGACATATAAATAATGAAAATTTATTACAAATATAGTCAATATTTCGCGCAAATGTGTTATTTCGCACAGTTACTCATTATTAACCACCTAAATCGTGCGATCCGACACCGCTTAACTTTTTCTATTGAGGCTATGTGAAGGACAATGTCAACGTCAATAATCCACAAATAGTTCAAACCCTCAAGGACAATGTTCGAGTTGCTTGCGGAATAGAACCGCAGTTATGCAGAACTACCTCAAAATGATAATCATTTGTCAGAAAAGCGGACCGGCCAGTTACAAAATATCATGTTCCACATTTAATCGTAGGGTTTCTACTTTGAATGGAATAAAAATAATGGCAGTTTTTTTAACAAAAGAACAGGGGTTTTATTAATTTAAAATGGTACCTCTTAATGGAAAACCTTAAATCATAAATATGTTTCTTTCTGAATCTCTAACTACTCGAGAACGACTTTTCACTCGATATACATGTTTTGGCATTATTGCACGAGGGGGCTTTAGAATGATCTTGAAAGGAATCATTTTATAAAAGCTATACATTTCATACACACTCTATATTATGTAGATCGATAAACGAGTTTCGCCTCTGGCGTGGTTCACAGAAGAGTTACCGTGTTGATCTATCCCCCCCCCCCTTGCAAAAGGATTTCGCGTGGTTGACACATTGCGTTACCGTGATCTATTGCTTACCTATTGATGAAGCCCATTATGAAAGTTATAATATATCTGGCTTGCATCGGACTTTTGAATTTTAATTTCTAATTGCCTATTTTAAACTTGGCTAAAATTTGCTACATTTAATTGTAAACTGGATTTCCTCGGGTGAATCTCAAATGCTCTTGGGTTCGTTGGACTCGATGGTTTAAAATACAGAAATAACACAGTGTTGGAATGAATTGTATAATGTGTTTAGATATATACAAAATAATTCGTAATTTAATGAAATTTTTACATCGGTTTACATCACGTCCGCGCATAGCAGCTAAGATCGCCTTATCGCAAATCCGAACACTATGGAAATGTCGGCAAAGATTGTAAAGAAAATTAACGCCATTCAAATTTCTAGCACACTATTTGTGCCTTAGGTAAATTAGACGTGGGGGCTAACGTTACAAAGTGAATGAAATGTTGGGTTCACACGGCCCAATCCCGATAGTAGGAAGTTCGTTAAATAATAACAATAGCCATGAAAACCTCCGACATTACAATATATATTGTATATGCTTAAATATAATATTATGAAGCTCCATGCTTCATTTATGCCATATTTAGGTTATATGGTAGTACTATTTATCAATACAGCTAATATGAGAACATGTAAGAATAACATTATTTACTATTGGAAATGGTTTCATTGCTTATTAACACAAATTATAAATTGTTTTCGTTATTCAATATACTATAAAAGCTGTGAAGAATATGCTCAATAGTTAAGAAAAAATCGTTAGAATTTAGACAGACATTGATTTTCAGATATATTTTCAACGCTGCGCATCATCGCATTTCAAGTTAGTAATTCTTAACGATTCTTTTCCGAACAGAAGCTTCATCGTTAATTAAGCCAATAAAATGGGCACGATAAATAACTTAAACGTCCGATTAACGAACCTACGAATGGAAATTATTTCAGGAATATCGATTTGCGGGTTCTGCTTTTATTTCCTCTAATGTTCTCAGAATTCATCCATAACTAATAAAACACATAAATTACAAATGGCACTTTTACGATCACCCTTTTCGAGAGCCATATTGGTTCACTTTCCTTCGGTGTCCGTTTCACTTTCCTTTGGTTGTAAATTTCTGGTCCAAAACCATGTCCCTAATTATGAATCAAATTTTGCGCCAGAGTTGCCAACATAGCCCGAGACGGCGACCCTTGTATTCTCATCGGACATGCATGATGAGTATTTCTACCTCATTAGCTGAAAACCCATTCATCGATTGCGCTCGGCTATAATCAACTTTAATCGCTGCACTTGCACATGCAATCGCTATTTATAAATCATTTTCGAAATTCCGCCTCCGTTCAGCAAATGCTGCAATCAATACACGATAAACAATAATTCAGTAACGCCCCATCGAAGTAGTTAGGGGTCCGTTTTGTTGGAATTCTTGTCGCAGGGATGCTGTCACGTAGGAGGCACAAAGGATAGAATTCGTGTAGGTTCCTCGTTTATTGATACGAAACTGCGGCGGGCTGTAAATTTGGTGGCGCCCGACAACGTGCGGGGGCAAAGATCAGTGATCTGTAACAACTTCTAATTAAATTGTTTCAGTACTGTTGGTCATGCGGCATTCCGGTTAAAATGTGGGCTGTGGGCATTGACGTATGGAGCAGAGAATTTTAACCAAATGGCTATTTTTATAACTTGCTGAAACCTAATCTGCTTGATTTGCTCATATGTAGTCAGTATATTTTTATACCCTGTATTCACGAAATGTAAATATAATTACCATTACCTGTGCTTTCTTGTTTACGTTGAATTTGTAAGAACGTAGACAAACAATAACTCGCAATGTATCAGTTGGATGATTTTTCCAATCACTTCAAGTTGTTCAATTATACAGCTTTAAAATCGATATTTTATTGCTTGGGGGTAAATGACATCTAATCATTCAGTTTTTGGTTGTGTAACAACTAATCTTCGATATTATGCGTTTTATGTAATGTTTTGCAAAGTAATTTAGTTCTCTGTTAATATTCTTCTTTTATACAAACTTTGTATTTTATGAAACTCATTAGGAATTCTTAAAAATCGAAAATGAAAAAGCACCCGGGGAAGACGACAAACTACACAGTAGACCTATTTTTTAAATAAAAGACGCCTGAAATATCTCAAACTGTTGTTACTATTCAAAAACTGTACACTTACATCGTCGTCACATGTATACATGCACTAACAAAAGATAAAATATTTTATATAAAATTTAACTTATAGTGAAAACAGTTTCCGCAAGAATTTTAGCAGAATTAATGGTTCGTGCTATGAACGGCAAACCAATTTTACACTCAAGTCCTAGATTAATCAGACTGAAATACTATAAACCGCTACAAATGCTCAGGCTGCATGGATGAATTGGAAGGACGACAAGCTACAGTGAAGACGGCTTGCGATTATTTTATAAAATTAGCAAAGGCTGTTCAAATTACAAGGGGGCGCCAAAGAGTCTTTCAATAAGACCAATATGTCTATTAGCTTACGAGAACTCTTAAACTCATTTACATTTGCGTAGCCGACCTGCAGCGGGCACATATAAGTTTATCGTATAAATTACTTGCATTGGTAAAACATAAAATCAAGGTGCACTTATGGGCAATAATTTAGTTACAACATATTAATTGCAAGCATTCACCTACTTTACAGTTATATAACCAACGCTACAAGCGAAAGCTATGATGCAGCCAGTTTAATTGCTACAAGTTTAACGATAAAGCAATGCACATAGATTTATGTCTACTTTGGACTACATATGTTTGTGTTTCTATACCCAGGATAAATAAAGACTGTACCGGCAAACAGGCAACAATGAACGACAACAATCAACTACCGGAAGAAGCTCTCGAAGATAAAATTAGGCCTCGGAAAATGCTTTAAAAAATCAACTACCTACTGCATCGAGGACACCGAGGTTGGCTGTTAAGCTGACGGCTCACAGAACTCAATGCGCTACGCAGCTAAGAATCCGCCATCAAGTGCGATGAGTAGACAAAATCCTATAATGTTCGCTGAACTAACCCATTAGGATCCGCCATTATGCATATAACACTAAGTGCATTATTGAGCCTGTACAAATCACTATGAAAGAGCTCAACTTAGGGCAAAGGGCACCAACGAAATATTGCGTGCGATCGGCTTGAGAGACGATAGCAAAAAGAACATAAAGGGTGCAATAACAAAGGACGACTCACTCAGTTGTCCAGAACACTGCAAACAAAATCATAACAATGGACGCCATGGCCTAGTTACGGTCTAATAACGAATCGACCATTTGCCACACGCTAATTAAAGGTCGCCAAACGAGTTTATTGAGTTCAAAAAGTATATCACAACGCTGCTAGAATGGGGCTAGAAAAGAGCAGCGTGTAAATGGCGAAAAAAAAGTATGCAATCCAACCGTGGCGCTTTTCGACCGTAACAATCATTTAATATATTTTCTGTTCGCAAAATGTATGCATTCCACAATATAAAACGAATTACTGTAACACATTTACGATTAGTTTAGAAAGTGATTGTATTGGTGCACAAAAACAAGTATGGTGGCCTAACTGGTGCGTGGAGACAAATTGAAAATATCTTTAACTGGCAACACTCAGCAGAGTTCACTCACGTTGTTCACACTTACACCTTACTAAACCAACTTAACTAAAAAGGTCCTGGGGCCGTTTTTCCTCTAGGAGGAAAAACTTACCAAGTGCAGAAAAACAACTCCTCTTAATATTGGCTGACGTACGGAAGTACTAGTGGTATAACGATCGATGTAAAGGTGATAGTTTCTTCCCCTGCTTCAAAAATGTTCCTATGGTCATCGATAATGTTAACTGCAGTTATAAACCTAATTTTGGAGAGCTTCGGCGCAAAATCGAGCTCTGTATCCTCGATATCTTCGAATGTTCATTGTTTACAGCACCTTCAATGAAGTCGCAACCTAACAAAGTTTTTGCATACCGCTTACCCACTAAAACTATAAATGCTGTCGGAATCACTCCTGCACATGAGTAACAAACGACATCCAGTATTAGCAGCCTGTGGACCGCCGAAGATAGTTTTATTGGAATAACATAGAAATCTAACTGCAGGCAGTTGGTTTCCGTCGTCGGCTGCCTATTTGCGTTGAAATTAGAGCAATTACTGGGAACATAGCGTTTCTGGCCACACCAATAGCACTTCAAATAGTACTTCGGAGCACCAGCGGGTCTGTTGTGTAATATCGGGGGATTGCTGTCGCTTCGAGCCTTCTTAAAACATTTTGCTTCCTTGTGACCAGTGCGGCGGCAACACATATAACGCACTTTGAGTAGTGGAAAATCTTTGGAAGTACATGATGGGCCTTTCCCGCTTAATGAATACCTCAATGAGGACTTCTTTCCCCTGTTGGAAAGCAAACACCTTTTTGATAAGTAAAAACGATGGCTTTCGCAAGCTGCAAGTTGGCAACTCCTGGCTTATGTTCCAATCTGGTACCGTACCTTTAATACCCTGCTACCACGTATTAGGATGCACAGGCCAATCAGCGCATTTGCGTTTGAATCAATGGTGTAGATTGTAAAGACGAAGATGGCAGCAGTAAATGCTGTCACGTCCGACTTTGGGGTTCCATTAAACATCGAAGTACATGAGGTGCAGTTCCAAGTTCTCTTGGAGTTCTACTGTGAGTATCGATGTATGGGTTGAAGCGTTTTCTGCGTCTGCCACATTATCTGAAAACTTCTTAGCAGTTTGAAATCGTTTCGTGGACATCTCGATGGAGCAGCCATTTTGGAAACCAAAGTAGTCTGCTCCGCCTGCACGAATTTACCGCTTCGGTGTATACGGTCTTTACGCGGTTTTTTTCATCTTTCACGGTAAAAACTTTATAAAGCCAACCTTGTTTTGCTCAAGTTTCGCTGTTGGACGCCAATAAGTAGTCTACCTGTTGTGGTTGGATCTTGACGTGTTTCAAGATTAATCGAGCAGTGTAGGCTAAAATGTTTAGCGGTCAGCAGTCCGCAGTGTTCACATGCTTAGGCCTGAGGGTACGTTTCCTATATAAGAGGAAGGACGCAGAAAAGGCAGACGAACAGGGAAAAAGATTGCAACCGCACCGGTAGGAATTCTAACATGAAATGGGGCGAGTCCTTTACCCAATGTTACATTCTGCATACGCTTAGTGCGCCATGCGCAAACTGTTAAGTAATATATGCGACCAACGCGCTGTAGAGAATTCTACAGTAGGAAGATTTATAAGTAAATTAGGAACAGAATCAAGAGAACTGGCATAAATGACACAAACAAGCATACAGTAATGGGGTGAATCGTTTACAAAACTTTAAAAAAACATTTTATAAAAAGATAGAAATTAAAGTAAACGAAGTGAGTCTGTTTGCAAAAAAAAATTAAAAACAAAAATTTACAAGAAGAGATTGCCACAGTATATACAGGGTGGTCAAACACTTACTACTGACGGCTTAAAATGAAAACTATTACAGATTAAAAATAATTAAAGTAATTTAATCAGGAAGGCGTACTCTAGAACATAATACGATGATCTTCATTTTATTATTAATAAGAAAATAATTTTGTTAAATTACACTATATCTAGTAGGTGATGTCCATCAATTGAAAATTTTATTTTCTTTGCAGATGTTTAATTGTTTGACCCATACATAACAATTTTCTTAAGTAAAATCCAATACTATACAAAAAGTATAAAAATTTTGGTCGCCCATAATCTAACGTAAAACAATTGAACAATCTGACAATTGGATATTGTTTACTAGTGTCAAGAACGCCGTTTACGTATCCGCGTAAGAAAAAGGTTATTCAAGGGTACAACAATTGAACACCTTGAAGAGGATAAAATTTTCTATTGAATGACATCAACTACTTGATGTAATGTAATTTTTTTTAAATCATAGGTGGTTGTCAGTTGTTTTGTATTAATTAGAAAATTAGATCGTCATGTTACGTTCTAGAACTTGCCTTCCTGATCAAATCATTTTCCTAATTTTAACCACCCTGTATAACTAGCTCCACTAACACTTTCTGCTCTAGCGAATGACATAGTATTATATTCCATAAAAAAATAATTACAGAGACCACCGTTCCACTTTAATAATTCAGCTGAAGAATAGAATACAAAGTGATTTACACCAGAAGGTAGAAATTAGAATTCGTGTTCAGGTTTACATGTTATGCAAAAAAAATTTTTTTTCCTATCGGCCTCTGTTTACATAACAATTTTCTTAAGTAAAATCCAATACTATACAAAAAGTATAAAAATTTTGGTCGCCCATAATCTAACGTAAAACAATTGAACAATCTGACAATTGGATATTGTTTACTAGTGTCAAGAACGCCGTTTACGTATCCGCGTAAGAAAAAGGTTATTCAAGGGTACAACAATTGAACACCTTGAAGAGGATAAAATTTTCTATTGAATGACATCAACTACTTGATGTAATGTAATTTTTTTTAAATCATAGGTGGTTGTCAGTTGTTTTGTATTAATTAGAAAATTAGATCGTCATGTTACGTTCTAGAACTTGCCTTCCTGATCAAATCATTTTCCTAATTTTAACCACCCTGTATAACTAGCTCCACTAACACTTTCTGCTCTAGCGAATGACATAGTATTATATTCCATAAAAAAATAATTACAGAGACCACCGTTCCACTTTAATAATTCAGCTGAAGAATAGAATACAAAGTGATTTACACCAGAAGGTAGAAATTAGAATTCGTGTTCAGGTTTACATGTTATGCAAAAAAAATTTTTTTTCCTATCGGCCTCTGTTTCGGAGATATTGAGGCAGGAAGTTTTCTGAACCAAGTATTCCCTTGCAGTGTTGTATCATAGATTTTCGCCACCCCACCAGTATGATGATTACCAATTACTTCCACATTGTTGCAGCCTTTGAAATTCATCGGAAAAGGTACGGTGAAATGACTGACCTATTTTGGGATGCTCTTTGATATTCCTGACAATTTTCTAACGCATTGCTGTTGCAAAATCAGGAAACAAACATAATGTCAGGTATTCTTCATTGTTGAACTGTGTTCTTGAAAAATGTTTATTCTTTTTAAACTCGTAGTTAAAGATTATGAGCAACAAGCAAAATATGTGACAATTGTCAAGACTAGTAAGTTACATGTTTTCAAGCAATTTCCATTGCATCCTATTAATATTATGGAAAAAGAGAAGTTTAGAAAACTTTCTGCTACAATATCTCCAAAACAAAGGCCGATCGGAAAACAGTAGTTTCATATTTTTTTTCTCTTAGTGTAAATCACATACTATAATTATTTCCATTCATAAAGCTAAAGCGACCAATTAACTAGAAATAAAAAATATCAAGCTAGGAGAGAAGCCAACAAGAATTGGAAAAGAAATTATTGATAACAAATGCAATAACTGGCTGTCTAAGCACCACAGTTTGGAGAAATAAATTGCTTCGACTATAAATCAAGAACTTATTAGGGTAGAATAAGAGTACTACGCCGCTTAAACACCAAAGGACAGTGGCTGGCACACATCAAAATGAATCATAATCGTGCAATAAAGGAACAAAATATCGATAGATTATTTCCTACATCTCTTATTATCTAACCAAGTGCCATAATTTTTCAAAATTCAACCAATCACGTGCATTGTAGTGGCAAATTATCAAAATTTTCTCTTGGAATTTTACCACTTCATTTTTGTCACTTGTATCCATGGCAACCATCAAAAGTGTTGTTTTTCTGAAGGTGGTAGTTCAAAGACGTTATTTAAATTGTCATTGTGCGTCAATATAAATGTATTTCGAGGTCATGATTTACTCAGAAAAGGTCTTGCAAAATCCCTTGACAAACTAACTTTGACACAATTTGATCAAGCTAGTTTATATCGTAACTTTGCCAAAACAAACTTTTGTAAAAAAAATACCGGCAAAATAATACACCCTTAATACATTATTACTAAAAAATTTCGTCAATATTAAAATATCTAGTGATACAAAAGCTCAATAGATGTACAGTTACGGACACCTCAAAGTGCACGGTTTTTTGTTACTATGGTTATTTTTGCGATTTTTCGGCTTATTAAATGGGGGTTTCTCCAGTGGCGTTGCTCGTGATTATAAGAATAGGTATTACTTTTTTAATGTTTGTGTATATTTTAGCAAAGTTTCACAAGTAAACAAACTATATAATAATATGTATTTAATAAATATATCAGTATTCAATTGCTACTACGCTTTGCAGTTGACCAATGTTTCCATATTGTATCCTTGTCTCAGTTGCTTCCAAGCATTTCTTATTCTTTCCCATAATTAATCGGTTTCGTTTGGTGCAAAATCCCTGGTATAAATTTTTGTAGTTAAATAGCCCCAAACATTTTCGATGGGATTCAAGTCCGGACTTCTTGCAGGTCATGGTAATAAATTGATATTATTCCCATCAAACCATCAATGAACAATCCCTGCTGCATGCACAGGACAGTTATCCTGTGAAAATAATGTTATCAATAACGTTAACATAAACAAAATTAATTAATTAGGTAATATATTGCCTGTTGAAAAGTAAATTGATTAGGAAAGACCTCTCTTACAAATGGCAGCATCACATTTTGCAAAATGTTGCGATCATTTTTAGCATTCAGTCGACCATTATTCTATAGCATGTCCCAGATGCGTGAGCATTGATCCATCCCCATACGTTTACAGAGAATCGTTTACTACTTCTTAAGTGTTGAACATAATATTGCTCCTCAATTCTTGAATTTTGTGGTCTACACACCCTTAATAATCGTCAATTGGTAAATGATTGAAATACCTTTTCACTTGAGAAAACAGTCGTGTTCCAAAAGTCGTCGATCTCATTCAAATACTCTTTATTCTTTGTTCTCTGGTGTTAAAAAAACTTTTCTTACAGAAGTCTTTGCTGCCAATGATTTTTAATTTTGAAAGTGCAGCTCTTGCTCACATGCAAATCTGTTGCGACTCGACTCAGCGACCAGTTCTCTTCCAGTTTTGTAATAAATAGGTCGCATTTTTTTTGCTTCTAACAAATGTCTGGGAATTTTCCGAGTTTTCAGTTCTATGACAGTTGATGACAAACGTAACCGTCAAAACTCGACGTCTATGATTAGAATATCGTATTACAAGCTAAAAATCTGCCGTGCACTTTGAGTTGGCCGCAACGGTACAAAACTAGATATTTTTGAATTTACAGTCATATTCTCCATCTCAATAATGAAAAATATATAGGGTGTTATATTTAAAAATGTTAGTTATATGCAACATCCGGTTAAACTGGAGGTCATATTATAATTTAGATACTTTCATTTTACTCAGAATAACAAATGATACGTATACTAAATTTTAGAGGAATCTTTTCAATACTATAGGAGATATATGTATAAGTGTTCCATACTGTTGCCCACCACTGTATAAAACCTTATTTTTTGCCAAAATCGTATTTTTTAGAGTTTTCCACGAGGTAACTTTAACTTCCGACTTTTCACTTTCCTTTTAAAATGACAGTGCTTGACTTTTCTGTTTATTCTCCTTTTAGTACCAAGAACTGACATAAGCTACTAATTAATATAAAATGTCATCTTTGTTTTTCCTAAAAAAAAGAATTAATATCCCAAAAGTCATACTAGCTCCTTCTGTCGCGATACATGAATGGTATGATGTTTTTGTCCTGAAACCCTTCTTTCTTAAAATATTCCCGTTACGATAGAATTAACATGAAATACATGTTTTTTTCTGAACAATTGCAATCCATTGGTATAATTGACTATGTTATAATGGTCTTTATGTATGTAAATGGTGTTATGCTATAACAATATTTATTATTCTTTAGCTATTACGTCTGACTTTTACTATACTTTTCAATCAATTCTCTTTTAAAATGAATTTAAGTGACTCATTTACCCTTTTATAAATTATAAATTATCAATATTATTAAATATTTCTAGCTCCGGTAGAAAACATTTACTTTTAACTGAAAATACAGGTCGGATTCACTCATCATCAAGACTGCTTTTATTCCTGAAAATTCATTTTTTAATTTCGTGACAACTTGTGCGTCTGTCACTGTCACTTTAAATTATGCAAGTGCAAAATCAATTACAAATACCTCCTCGTTACATTACCTGTCTTTCAACAAATATCAAATAGTAAGTACTCCCCTGTTTAAAATTACCTGTAGCCTGTCACCTGTCCACGGACCTCGATACTCTCCTTTACCAAGCCAAATACATCCGGTAGTTTCACAGAAATCTCCCAAAGTCCAGCCAAATCCCAGTACGAACTCAACCAAGCACCAGGAACCGCAAAGACTTCCCAGCCAAACACGACAAGGCACCTACCACTTTTTTCCAACAGAAATGCCAAAAACTAATCAGCAGCAAACGCCACGTCTTCCTTCCAAAATGCTCAAGCCACCGACGACCTAGTATCACGAACCTCGACTAGATGCAAGTTACAAAATGTCACTTCAATATCAAGCTCGGCGAATTAGAACTCCAGCAGATGAAAAACCCTTTATCCACACCACAAGGCGCTCACTCTGCTAACAAACTCGACGTAAACCACTTCCAGAAAAACCATTCCCTGCTATCCAATTCACATGGTGTAATTGATTGACAATAGACTTAGTTCTGCATCCAATTCCAGAAATTGCTTCTGTAGATTATAACTGTATTACATATGGCACTCTTACCACATCCGTTTCCTTCCTCCTTACCATCTCCACATCTTTAAATCTTTTAAAATTTTATTTTAATTCTATTCTCGCAAATTTTCGTATAATTCGCAACCCTTTACATTCCAAAACAGATTAAAACTTTTTATAAAAGGTTTATTTTAGAAATGTAGCCGCTTACAAAGGTATTACATGTTTTTTGTACCAAATTATTTTACATACTAATAAATATTATTATCTCATTAGTGATATTGTTTTGCATATATTTTAAAGTCCAACACTCTATATAATCTGCATATTTATTTAACACCCACTATGTTGAATGATATTTCTCGAATAGGTATTTGTCATTAATCCTCCACTTTCTTCAGATAATAATTAAATTATGTTATAATCTTTCTGTTTCTTATATAGCATCATTCAATTAATTTTAATTCTATTTCATTTCTTTACCAAATACATATTAATAATTTCGATATCCTTCTAATACTTAAATTCATCTTTGTAATGAATAATGTACCCTTTTAACCATTTTTTAATTTGATATCAAACCCTTACACTAAAAACCATTACACCATATTTAACCAAGGCGCGAGGACTTATTTATAAAATCTTTAAGAAGTTCAGAGATTTTCCACAAGGTGGATACAATTGTATTTTTTTAAGACAATGCTTAGTTTTTCTCTTCCTCTTGATCTCTCATTTCCACGATCATCTCACTGGCAAATATAGACTTTAAAAATTCCTTGCATTACTATTTCAAATGCTTTTTAAGAATCCTGACTTCACATTAACTGTTTTCATCATAGGTTTCCTCTTTCTTCATTTTCTCGGTTATCATTGGTTAATCGGTAAAGTATACCAAAAGCTTCTATATAGTCTACAGATTGTATTGTGAGGGGTCATATTTCGGTTTCCTGTAGCAAAACTATCCAAAAATATTTTTCGCTATCCGCTATATTAAAGGAAAATTTAACCCTCAGTTTACGACAGTACACGCTAGGGAAACTGACGAATATCTATGCACCCTCACTGAATTTAACGTCAGAATCTCGTCATTCATATATAATGATTGCAATATACTTAATACTAAAAATATACTTACATTAGTATTATTTACATAAAACTATCATCAACACACCAGCATAATAACTTTGGTTTAGTTGCGCAAATTCATATTCTGTGTTTATACAAAATTCTGACAGGTTGTAAATTTTTTGGCAGCGACCAGCGTGTGGATGGAGAGATCAGTGATCTGCAACAACTTCAAATTACATTAGTTCAGTACCGCTGGCCGTACAGCGAGTGAAAACGTGGACACGAGGATTTTTAAACAAGCGTTTTCGTAACCCCAATTTAATCCCTTGCCGAAAGTTTTTGCCTAAACGATCGAAAACTTTGCTTGTTTGTTTTTAATGAACAAGGAACAAGCCTTGAAGCCTACGCCGCCTATAATAAATGCGTGTGTAGAAGTCGTTAAAAGTTAATAGAGCTTAATACCCAGAATTTTTCTATGTGGTGTGGTTTAATATTTCAAGCTATCTGAAAATATTAAGTTGGAAATGACTCGGAAAGTTAATGAGGAAAGTTCGATGACATTCCATGTGTGACTTTCATTCCTTTGAACGAGCAACTTGTTTCTGGCAATATTTAAGTGGGGTATTAATTAAAACATTTATAAACTTGCTGCTGTGGCTACGTCTACAATGTTTTAATGTTAAATATATGACATCTCCAACATAAATCTCAACAGATCTTCACTTTGGCAGCGTTGCCGTTTTACTTTAATACTTGCTGAA
The DNA here is from genome assembly GCA_940337035.1 of Agriotes lineatus. Classification (NCBI taxonomy): domain Eukaryota; kingdom Metazoa; phylum Arthropoda; class Insecta; order Coleoptera; family Elateridae; genus Agriotes; species Agriotes lineatus. The sequence continues at coordinate 153,834 of CALNHX010002383.1, read as the reverse complement.
GTGCAGGGCTAAAATTGTCAACAACCACACCACCGACCACCGCTTTAATCAGGGCTCATATTGGATTAGCCTTAACATATACCGCGCCCTATAAAATATTCCTCAATACGCTGTTGCTCACATGTTGTCGTTTAGATTTAGACGACTTGTTGCATAAAAACAGAGAACTGTAAAGATTGTGACATCTAAAATTTTTTATATCCAACAATTACTTATGTTTAAGGGTAAACTTTCTAACTTAAAAATATAATCACAGGTATTTGTGACGCATACTAAGGAACAAAGCGTATGGGCTGCCCTATTTTTCTTACAATCCCATAGTACCAATGACAAGACACTTATCATAGATTAATAGATGTTCTTTAATTGTTTCTACTAATGCATGTATTGTTCTTAAAGACTATGTGATGTAGAGATCGTTAGTTTCAGTCGCGTTCCGCTACTTGAAAGTCAGACTGGACGTATGAAGAGGTCACCAACCAAATGAAAACAACTTGTGCTTTACTTAAAGAATATAGTCAACATCTTCTCAGTGTTTGGCGTTAATTGAATCTGGCTTCATCTTAGCAGAAATATATGTTAAATATGCGACGATCGCAAAAATTAAAATGTTCTGTGAAGAGTAATGAAAACCTGCAGTTAAGTTGATATGGTTTTTACAACAACGACCATCTGAGTAGTCAATATCGAGATCTTAATTGAGTAAAAGAATAATTCAATTTGAAACTAGGCGACTCTTTTTCATATAGAGTTGCAATTTTTAAATCACCTCTTACATCTAAAAAGAAATAAAAATAAAATCTATGTTGTTTTCGGAAACAAAGGCAAGATCTCATAGGTTCTTCCTTCGTTCAAAGATAAATTAAAAACTACGTCATCTAAAGCCGTTTATCGAATCCGTTGCTCCTGTAATTCTGAATACATTGGTGAAACGGGACGTTCAGTAAAAAGCCTTATCTCTGAACACCAGCGTTGCTTATAAAAATAGGAGAAACATTAAGCTCTTCAATGAAAATAATGACACGGTCCAATCCCGGAAGTCGTTCTTTATATGATCTATGTTGTTTTTTGTAGCACCAATAAGAGTTTCGATATTTTATTACAACTTTATTATTATCATAATTTATATTTAGCAAGGTGTTTTCGGTTATACTAAACTAGACGATAACTTTGCCATAGTAACATGAAAATGCAGCCCATTGAGTTAGTGAGAATTACGTTGTTGTTTTAATTTTTGCTAATGCGAGTTGAAATTTTAAAGTGCTCTTGCTTCTAATTAAAAGGCTGAATAACCTAATACTTCAGAAAGTCGAAAATTCCCTTTAGCAACACTAATAAAAAAACACATATAAGTAATTGATAGGAACATACATTTATTCGTTATGTCCTATATATAAATCTGCATAATTAAAACATTTACGATCAAATGTTTATCCAATCAGATTATTACGTTAAATTTGGCCCAGGCGGAACATAAGAACGCGTGTAAAAGAAACAACCTCATTATTGCAAAATAAAAACTGTAATACCTTTCTTTCAAGAAAATACATTAGAAAAGAACTTTGAATTCTCCAGTAAAAAAGAGAAGGTACTACAAAAATATAGTACAATCTAAAATATATTTGACTCAATAGACATTTTAAATGTTCTCACGTGAAATATGTCTGAGAATGGTTGCATTGAGAACCAACTTTTAGATATATCATTTTCGCTATACCAACTTCAGAGAGAGCTATTTCCGGTTTCCACATTTTGAATTTTGGAGTATTAACCGATGCCACAAGACGCATTTTTGGCCTCCTTTTGGCGAAGATTAGTAAACGAATTTATCCCGAAAAATCGTCGGTAATTTAGCGCAGATTTGGTTTTAATGGTTTGGTGAATTACTGCACCCTTATATAGTATTTTGAAGTAAAACCACCTGTAGGTCGCCGAATATCTCTGGCCGCTTTCAAGTAACCCCGATATTCTCCACGTTATGTTTGAGACATTTTTAATAATCTTCAAATACGGAAGAAAGCATATATAGGGGTCCGCCGTCTGTTGAGCTGCACATGACTCGCTGAATAGAAACCCTACCAGCTGGTAGGACGGATCCATACTGGACGATTGCGATGTCTCCTGTCTTTTAACGTCACTGGGATATTTTTTATATTTCATATTTTGTACACGCAGGTGTATAGCCACCACTCTTGCGCTACGTGGTGCTACTATATCCGAAAATTACTTATCCAATTTCGCTTTTTCATTGAGGTTATTTATTATAGATTCGAATTTTTTTATAATTTTAAAACTAGTGAACAACGATCAGTTGCTTTTTATTTCATTTGCATTTGTGTATTTTTCGGATTTACGCTGCATTTCCTATTTGTTAAGAATAGTAGACCGGTGATTTAAATGCGCACTATCTGGCGATTGTAAGAAGAGTTTGCTTTGTATGCTACAAACGGTAACATATTTATAATTGCGTCTGTTCGGTGACGCTTTGTCGTATGACGGAACCCACGAATCATTTTACGCAGTAGCTTTAAATGCTATACGATACCGCTTTGATTAGGGCATTGTACTACTTCGCTGAATCGATTCCGTGTGCTTATTTAGCCAAATTATTTTATCTACGACCACTACTAAAAGTAGGCCTTTTAGCGCTAGCTTGTTTCACTAAAAGTGACGTTTTATAGTTTACCGTGGTTAAAGAAATCAGCTGTTTATTTTTAGCTGTAGTGTTAAAAGTGAAGTGAGGTTATAAAACTACAATTTCGAACTGGGAGTGAAGTTGTAAAGTTATTCTAGTTGCTTCTTGCGTTACAGGTAAAGTGTTTTTGAAATAATTAAAGCGTTATGTAATGAATACACTCAGATGTGGAGTATTAATAATTACATTTCGTAACTGACCTTGACAGCACTGCCTTCGCAAACATTCGCCCGCGCGTGGCCTACTGTTTATTATGACATAAATTAAAAGTGTCGCAGATGCAAACCTTTGTTAAATCGATATTTATGGATTAATAACGGTAAAATTAAGGTCGTAGATAAAATATTGTATGCAACGCGTGCTAAAAGTCGTTTATGCGCGAGACATGTTATGAAACTCAGCCTTCGGCTTCGTTTCATAATTTTCATGTCTCGTACATAAACGTCGACTTTTAGCACTTGTTGCATAAATAGCTATTATGCATACTACGACAGGAAGAAACAAATTTAGTACTTTATATGAGGGTTTTTTCCGATTTTCAGCACTGGAGTAGTCTTGAAGGTTATAAAGAGTGACATTTTTTCAGTCCAATAACTGTTGCAAGTTTCAAATAGTTCAAAATTCACATGATAATCTCTGATATCACTCATAGCTAAAATTTTATAACAAAAACGTTTTGGATATGGACATACATTATTTATCGTTAAATCAGAATCTTTTGCACAGTGTAAGTGCTGTGCCTGCAGTATTACTATACTGTGTTTTATTAATCTAAAATGTAGTTTACAATATATCTCCTAGTCGAATAAACGTAACCATGCTTTCCTCGCAATTTTCTTATGTGAAATAAATAATTACGTTACTTAGAATAATAAATATTCTCTTAAAGTTATAGCTACAAATTGTGTAGTTAGTTTTAACGCTTTATTAACTTCCAAAGTTGGATACCTTAACAAATATATAACTTGCGAGTTGCTTCCGGGAAGTACAAAATTTTCCTCAGAGTTTGTGGAAATGGTTTAACAGTGTTCATCGGCATAACGTTAAATACTTAATTATGAAGTTAACACTTCGTTTTGCAAGTAGTTCAACTTTAACCGAATTTAATTTGATTTATTTTTATTCCAAGGCGAGAACTTAGTTGGGATAATCTTCCTAAATTTCTTGAAATAGTACTAACATGATCAAATGTAATTAAATATATTAGAGTAAATACTCGTTGTTGTAGGGCTCCACATAATAGACTCCAGTTGCTTGGTTTTCAAATTTTAAGTAAATTGCGTGTAACATAAAATTCATTACATTATTACTATAGCAACTTTATTTTGTCGTATTTATACTTTAGGCATTTCAAAATTGGAACTCTTGTATAATAAATCACTCTTTAAAGTGCCGCCAACCCTTGCATTGTGTTTATAATAAAAAATTATATTTCTTACAACGAAATATCGATCTCTGCTCGCTTAATTCAATTATGCTATTAAACAAATGAACTTGCATTGTGCCGGAGTTAGGCGACATAACAAAAGTAAAATGTGTTATTGCTGCTGTATTATAATCACGCTATTTTGAGAAACGCTGGATCGATTCTAACCTTGAAGGTATTAAAGTAATAATTCTCCTTGTTTTTTGAGTACCTCGAAAAGAAAGTGTTAGTTATTTATGTAGCTTTTTTCTCTAGTTATTACTGCTGTGATGATAAATATATTACAAAAACAAATAGTCTTCTATCTGACCAACTAAAATTATTTTAATCCGCCAAAAAGGTATATCGGAAATGTTTTTAAAATTGCTTGATCGGTGCAGACATGAATCTAATTTCAACCAAAAACAGAAACGTCGCCGTATTTTCTTTAGGTAATTTGAACATAAACATGGCTATTACTGTTTGTAATTAAAAAAAACTTTCAAAGTGCCATTTTTAAAAACTGGTTTACTTCATAAAAACAATCACAAGAAACATTGACACCATAACTGGGAGATCAGGATTTTCCAGGTGGATTTCAGTAAGCAGAACTTCCTCATCTACAAATCAAACCAAGTTGTGATAACCGCCAACACATTAATCTTTCCTACCTAATGCTTAATACATAGGGGCAACTGACAGCGCTGAGCCCTGCTTTACTCCTACTTACAGACTTATCGATAAGTTGTCATGTCTCCCCTAACGTTTTTCCCAATTACTGGCTTTGGACGTAAATCAGAGAAGTTTCTTTTTAAAACCGAATTACTGAAGGATTCCTTAATAAAGCATTCGGCAGCGTAAAAATCGATGAGTTAGCTGCAGCCCTCAAACATGGCTCTCGGTGAATTATAAACGTTTACGTCAGAGCCTGAAAGCGGTGCTCCCTAATAATACACCAAAAAGTTCTCGGGATTTGTGCGAATTCTCCAAGTGTACAGCAAAGCAACCGTGGTTCGAGATCGCTTCGATATTAATGGGTAGGAAGCAAAATGAGTTATTTAGGTTTTAAAGCAGAACCTCGTGATTAAAAAATTAGGTGCTTGAATGGCGGCGAAAGCATGTTGATATTTTCAATAAGTAACCCTTTCGCAAGATCGCACAAAAATGAAAATAAAATTAAAATGTTCAAGAGTAAAGACTAAGGTTGCCAACGGAAACTGGATTTTTAGAACACGAATTTTAAATGGTTTTTATGATGTCTAATACTATTGAATTCTGATTGAAACTAAATACATAAAAATCTCCTGCTGACTACAGTGAAACTTCTTAAAGATCTTCTTAAAAAAAAAATACAATTAAGCAAGGAAATTGATGAATATATGTGCTCCAATTCGTTTCCAAAGCAAAATACTCGATAAATAATCGAAGAAGAACATATAAAGAGAAGAATGCTTTTGGTAGGAGAAGAATATGAGGGAGAATGTCTACAATTAAATAATAAGGTGCATATACAACTATGAAAGACATAAAAGTGGACTACAGCAAGAAAACCTTTTCTGATCACAGCAATCCTAGCTGTAAACAACCACAGTGAAGAACAAATTAGGAAACTACAACAAGTAAGTCGTTACGTGTAATTTCTTTAGAGTTAATTAGATACTCTCATCAAAATTAAGGAACTATTTTGGGTGTTTGGTCTGCGCACTGTAGGATAAGGTCACTTCTTGTAAGATAAACATCTAGCGGGTACAATAACTCACAAAATCGGGAATGTAACTCACATAAGACCGCTGCTCAGCCCATTATAAAAGTTACCGGGTAACTTCACTAGTAGAGCGAGGGGTGGTCCAGCACGAGATCACACAGAGCAACAGCCTAATAAACGGTAAACAGATCTAAAATGATAAGGCGCCACAACATTTCCTACCTTAGAGAAATGCATAAGTAAACATGCTGAGAAAACGTGGTAGCATGACGAGCTCAACTTTAAGCTTAGCAGTAATCTGGTCAGCGAGCCGTTTCAAAACCATCGGACCTACCTTTCGAAAATCCACTTGATCAGCTGGCCAAACTCCTCTTACACTGTAAAATGAAATACGCACAACACATGCACAATAACAAAGAAATCCACAGTTAAATTAACATGAAATATATTGACAAAATATTTAATTATATATATATAGAAATGCATATCAAAAGATGAAATGGTTTAGTATACGGCAGTTCGGTAAATTGCGCAACGTCTTAAATCTATTGTAATTGCTGAAAAACAATATGAACATCAAACTATAATCAAATAGCGGTAATGAAGGCGAGATTCAACTATAATAAGTAGCCGTTGTGACACATGACAAAGGCTACTGCATAAAGCTAATCAACAACCATGTAAACTGACGATAAATTAATTGTAGTCACAGGTGATAACTATAATGGTTTGACAAATGCAAAAGTACACACAATAATAGGTTGCAACGGACGCAGCGTTACGTTCACTGTCCGACACTCCGTCGCATCACCCTTTACACTTAGATTGCACTCTTAACCGTTACTAACAAACTAAAAGGTACCTTTCAAGAGCTTAGCTGGCGGCAAATTGTTTTCCTATGTTACTGCAACGGCTCCCGTTTCCAAACACTGCAGAAGACACCAACAAGGTACTGCACTCAACGTAAAGAAGCAGCGGAGCGAAACCAGGTGGATTATCCTCTCAACGAACGAAATGCGAAACTTGCACGACACCGCAGAACAACAAGCGAACACATGATAATGCTAATAAGTTCTCAAAAAGGAATCCGTCCAAACGAGTAGCCTGCCACTCCATTGCAACCCAGTTAAACTGCCTAAAATAACGACAACGACGCCTCAATCGGTCACGCCCGCACGTGCAGTAATGTCCCATGAAATGCGTAACGCAAGACTAAATGCCTTGAAACGACGGGAGTCCTAGTAACAACTAAATAGCGGCACACACACAGACTCAGATACGACCGTTAGGCGTTACAATACCACAGAAATCAAACGTTAAAACCCTCGCCCAAGCATGCCCTAAAGAAGCGGGGGCGAGAAGCACGACTTCAAAATCAACTGTTGCTTTCAGACGCCGGGTCGAATCTGAAAAAATGCACTCCGACAGCGCTCTCGATAAAGTGGCGGGACGCAAGAGCTGAAGCCTGCTCTCTCGCACCCGCAGCAGCTGTATCTTAAATTCACCTCACGGAACGTATAGAAACATGCAGGAAAGCGTCCTGCAGACGGATCGATATTTATATTCTAGCGTGCCAACACATTGGAAGCGAGATACACAGAAGTAGGACGTTTTGGAACAGTTGGCGGCAAAAAATAACACAATTGTGTGCGCCAGAAGCTACTAAATGCTTGCAGATAACTCGATATGCTCAAATTCAGGCGGAATAATTCGAAAAACCCATATACAAGTGGGGACGTAATTTATAAAATTACGCTAATTAGCCGTACGTTTATGCAATCTAAAATTGTCCTAACAAATATCTATTCTCAATTACATGGGGTTGATTAGGTTCTAGTCTATTCTCCCCTACTTTTCTAAGGTTCCTTATTTTCAGGGTAGGATTTGCATTTATTCTGTGAGTTTTTTTGGGTTTTGCTTTTCTTGTTGTTACATGTTTTTCTGGGATTGCGGTTATTGTTTTGGATTTATTTCTCTTTCATATAAATTTGGGTTGATGCATTTTAGGGCCTCCGGCTTGGAAATTATCCAGAATTTATTATTTTTTGTTTAACATTATTTTTGCTAATTTTGAATATCCTTCTACTTCAGTTTTCAGATTCTTGAATAAGTTTGAGTCTTCGTTACAATACACAAAAGGGAGAGTTGTACACATTTTCCGACGTGCGTTTGGTTTATGCTTTAAGAGCAGATTCATTCCTCTGAAATCGTTCATAATCGGATTCAGAAATTCTGTGCCAGTTTTTTTATTTTCTATAATCTTACTGGTTACACCAGTATATCACAGTATTTAAGAAGCAACTAACTTTTGACAGCCTGCCGAACTTTGATCTTAAGGAAGACTACCTACTATTGTCTTTAGATTAATTGTAGTTGTAGTTAACCTCCAGAGAACTATCAATGGTTGATTTGCAAAATTTCACTAATTTTAGTTTTCCCTCATTGTATTGATTAAGTAAACACGCTTTTTTTGTTATTGCCATTACGTTATAGTTATATTTTATATTCTTTATAACATGTACTGACGCCTTTTTGCTTAATTTACGGATTATAAAGTATGAATTGGTTAGGTTTGCATGTGAGTTTACACTAACCTACATTCTAGGGGTTTGGGCTTCGGTTATATTGCTTTTACAAGCGTATGCCATTGAAGTATACTGCGGTATTGATTATTTCCGTTCGTGATATATGTGTGCATACACTTGGTAATATTAAAATAACGATTATGTGTATATGCAACTCTTGCGGTCCTTTTCGTTTGTTATTTTTGGATCATTACGTGACTTGGGATTTACCACCACTGGTTTATATTACCTTAAACTAGTGACGCTTCCTATTACACGAAATACATTTTAAATAACTAATGAAGCAAAATAATAACATAAATACCTAGATCGAGAAAGTAAAAGATGTGAATATGTACCGATAATAATAAACAACAACAACATTCCACATCGCAACTGACCGAAGTGTCTGGTGAGACAAATATTTAAAGGACACGAAAGGAGTTACAGTTGTTGCACACATAATATTTAAAAATAAAGTTCTAAGAAGTATTGTGGATGTCTCTGGTATATCAAAAACATTAACAAACACGCATTTTCTACAGTAGCAGAGGAAGCAAAGTGGTTGCCCCCATAATCCACTTGCCGAAGTCAACAAGGAAGTATTGTAGTTTATTGTTCCACAACTTACGCCAAGGAAGACCAATGGGAACTCCATAGTGATAACTGCTTAATTTAATAAACATTTGATCTTAAGATCTCAACAATGATCTCTATACGAAGGATGATCAATGTATTCGCAGTAGGGGTCGCAATACCGGTGCCTTTTACCAAAACCGGTATTTTCGATATTGAAGTTTTACGAATACCGGAATCCCGATATTTTCGATATTTTCAATATTTAGAAAAGCTTCCGCCTAGGTTGGAGATTAGAGCCTCTAAATTAGAGGTGACAATGTATTAAAGAAATAAAAACATTTATAAAAAAACACATTTTAATTTTTAATAAGCTTTTACCAATAACACAAATGTCCAACTTCAGACTTTAACAAACGAACAAAAATAATGTTCCTAACTTTTTAAATTATATAGTTAGTTATATTAATCAAATATTAAAATAATTTGTGTTCTTAATGTTTGGTCAAATTTAAATATTAGCGTAAAAATGACGTGAATGTTTGATCGCTTAATTTTGAGAGCAAATGGTTACAAAGGTAACCTGATAACGAGAACACCCGCTCAGACTCCACACTTGTAGGGGGAATAGACTTTAAGCTGTCATACGCAAATTCTAGATATTTTTCTCTTGAACCGCCACTTTTAAATACAGCCATCTTTATTTTTACCAATGTGTTAATGTTCTATCAGTTGGTCTGAAAGTATTATATCCTAAGCCTAAAGTTTCTCTCTTAAGCGGCAGTGTGTCTTCAGGTTCGTCATGCTCAGATCCAAGATGTTCAATCTTATTACCCATAGACATTTCTATTCCCAACGAAGAATCCGGTCATTTTCGTCCGTCCTCCATTGGTTCGCAAGCGATTTATATATTTTTTTAAAGAAATGCCGAAAATGTTGAAAATCCCGGTTTTCATAAATCCAATTCCGGTATTTTAAATCATCCGTTTTAGTCCGGTATCCCGGTATTTTTGAAAGTCGGAATCCCGGTCTGCGACCCCTAATTCGCAGCTTAACATATAAAAAAACAATCAAGACGCTTGAATCAACATTTATTTTTTAACATAATCGCCCCTGAACAGCAATATAATTTTCCAAACGATGCTCAAGCACAGCAATTCCCTGCAAGCAGGGATTTTATTGAGTCGACACCAATATTGCACCACCACATTGAGGTGCATCTGTAGAAGATTCGTTTCCATGCTTAAACTCTGTTGGCCACTTTTTGACTGTACTGTAAGAAAGGACAGACTCGCCTTATGTAAATACCGGTAGATTTCAAGAGGCCTCATTCTTTTTAAACAAATAATTATTTACTGCAAGAATTTCACCATTTTCCGTAGCCATTAAATTTTAATGGGTGTTACTAAAAAAACTGTTGTGTCAAATAATGACGGCAACTGTTTTTTAATGTCTAAGCCTTCTATGTTAGGCCACAAACACATTGATCACTCTTCGTATATCAATGTATGTTTGTTTGCAATTAATTAAAAGAAAACCCTCAATTAAAACAGGCATGGTGATTGCATTAACGGAATTGATTTTGTCAATTACAGATAACTGATTTTACTTATTAAAATTTTCCACTAAAGAGTAACACATAACCAACAATTGATTATCTCACGGTGTAAATGCAATATATACTTTATCCTTTCTGAAAAGAAGAAAGGTCTTCTGATCGAAAAATCCATTTTTGGAGAACACAATCTCGATTTATTTCTTCAGTTGACTTCTCAAGTTTCTCATCTGTATGTAACTATGCATTCGATTAGAAACATCCTTTTTTATAGTTTTACTTATTTTATCGTCTGTATGAAATGTGTATCCCACCACCCTCGGCCAGATATATTCCCGCGTAGAATTTTTGGGTAGATAGTGACTACGGCGTATCACTTATGAGTAAGAGGAAAATAAATGTCTGTGAAAATGTTCAAAAGCGTTAGAACCATTTTTTATAAATCATATTTTTCGTCGTTTATTCGACAAATTTTGGGGTAGTTGGGCCTCCTGACAAGGAACGCTGCAACGCAACGCAGTGAAACCAAAGTCTGTTATCATTCCAAAACTTTACACAACCTGTCTATAAATTTTCATAAAAATCCATCCGTAACTTTCGCCGTCGTTGCTTCGCTCAGTCAATTAAGCACAGCTGAAAATTAATTAAAGAGTTGTTCAATACTAACTCGTAAATAATTTTGCATATTTATGACGACACTAATAAAATTAGGATCTTGTACTTTACAGTTATATAAAGAACTGGAATAAAAACCCTTACGCGTAGAATAAAACCGTAAACCTTATGAGAGTGCTTATAGTTAATGTATTCACTCGCCTGCTTGATTACAGGCCAACGTCAAGCCGCATAAGCATAATTTTCTGGAAAGCCTGTAATTCCACTACGTCATCAGGAAATAACTCGAACGTTGTGTGTACACGAGAAAAACGTAGTTTTTGGTGAACCGAAATTAAGCGTTTGATAAAAGGCTATGGAACTTAAAGGTTACCAGGGTAACGAAGTAGCTACAAGTTAAACCGTAAACATCCAGAGATAAAATTTCGCTGTACATTTCGACGCACGTCTGTAATTTGATATTCAAGGGGCGCCCGGGGCGCCATGGTAACTATGCGGGGATTCCTGTTGGGGAAAATCGTATGCGTACAAGGGTGTGTATTAGTGTGAACTGAAAATTTAAGATAGCGTGCCTCATCTGCATACAGCTTTGATAAGCGGGATTTTTAAAATTTGAACTCAATAGTGGGTTAGGTGGTTATATTTGGAGCCGGTTTTTATACCTCCAGTGTGTTCATAACCAAAAATCTAAATATAATTTTTTGTTTTCAATTTTTAAATTACCTAAAAATCTAAAATATATGCAATTTAACCGTTAAGGGGTAAACACATTTCATCGATACAGACTTGGTTTCAATTCTATTTGACGTAAAAATTTTATAAGTAATTATTGCTTTTAAATTTGTATTGTCACTTGCTATTTTACCTTTCCCTGAATATTACGCTGTAGAAAACATATTTAAAGCAAAATCAATAAGCTTCATCTTGTGTACTTATGCAAGAAGTTAAGGCTATGAGCGTAAAGTGGCCGTTTACTGAACAATCAACATACATTTTACTTTGGCGGAATACATTTTACATATTTCTTGGTTGATTGTTCTATTACTATTGACTATATTTTGTAATTTTAGGCCTCTGATTTGTTCACTATTATCTATCAGAACTTAGTGTTGTTCCAACACAAGCACAAGCTTAGCCCGGCTAGTGGGTCAGTCGAGATAGTAGGATGAGTTCGCTGAACGATACGTTGGTCCTAGAAAAGAGCTTATAAATTGGATTGTCTTGGCGCCATGAATTCAGCACTTTCTACTTGCTCCCCTGGAGTTGGAAACAGAGAACAAGCGATGCCCTGAAACGATGTTTGCGACAGCGGTTGTTGTTTTTAAACGCAGTTTCTTACTTTTTTATCTAATTGGCCCTCTTATACCTCACATTGTCGATTATTGTTGGTATGCCGACTCCCATAATGTGTCCCATTTTCTTCCCCATCTTTGCTTCGCGTAACTGTTCTTTTCACGTCTTTTTTAGCCGACTTCCAGCTCTCTCTCTCACATCACTCATGTTAAGTATGCATCCCTCGCTGTCTTTTCCTCTTTTCTCCGATCAGCTGTCATAACCATTTCAGTTGTGCTTCCTCAATTGAATTTTGCAGTTCTGTTCTTATATCCGTATTCTTACACCTCAGTTCCGTACTCTAGAGCTTTTATGTAAGCGTCCACGACCCGTAAATTGGAACTCGCGCTCCTACAGGTTTATACACTTATATTTTTCCTTTTGTAAATTTTTATTTTCCTAAGGAAAGTACTTGTAATAGCTTGTTAGTGGTGTCTGTTTTTTCGTTTATGCCTTCTCGTATTTTCGCCAATTGTTAGACCTAGGTATTTAAATTTCTTAAGGGTTATTTGTATATGTCTCTTCTACAACTTTCTCCCGTATATATTTTTTCATTTTGCCTTGTTTTTTCCATTATTAAAATGTCATCTACATACCACAGTATTATTCTCACATATTATTTATTTATTACATTTTGGCACCATAATCTTGCTTATTGGCCCAAGATAGCGGGCATAGTGTGACCCGATGCCCTATAAATTTGCTATGCAGTATAACGACAATCTAATATCGCAACACCAACAATCTGCAGAGAAACCATAGCACGCCAAAATTTCAGAGCGCCAGCACAATGATGACAAAGTAGTCTATAGCCAAAATCTCTAAATTTGGTATATTTTGAGAACCAAAATATAATAAAACATTGTATGTGCATAATCACGATTATAGCCCTCAAGCAATGAACATTTATCCGCTACTCGTCGCGATTTAAATATTTCGTTGTGTTATAACTTATTGTTTATGCTCTTAAGACATAAATGACTGCCGTTGATTTTCAGAATAAATAATAAACAGCTCAAAATGCAGCCTTGTCTAAACGATATATTTCCCACTCCTCTCAAATAGGGCTTACCTTGCTTCGTAAATTTGAAATTCCCATTTGACTTTAAAAATTCTTCTTCACAAATAAATTAAATAGCACCAAATTGAAGAAGGTCTATCGCTGATCGCAGCTGAACATTTGTTTATTTGTGGTGGCAGTCCATGGGAAACAAGTATTGGCAGTATAATGACAAGTTAACGACAATTTGCAACAAGAGTTTCCAGCAGTCCCGACGAGGTTATACTGAACGTTTTGGTGAGCCGAAGGCGACCAGTTTCGTAAATACTTGTAAGGCATATTACCATTTGCTTGGAATGCAGCAGTTTGGTTGTCGGCGTAAATGCATAGTCAAAGCTCGAGCTGAACCTAAAGTTGCGGATAGCGCGCTCGAAGAATGGGCAGCTGCAATTTAGAGCGTCGGTATTCGGGCGGCATAAAAAGTTGTTGGCCCTATATCGGCTCACAACATCGCTGTATGGGGTGGCTGGAAAAGGATTTTTTTAGTTCTAGTTTGAGGATCGTTCAATTGTACAGAATTAAAGATCGCCACTCTTAACATACAAATATATTTAAACTGGCATTAGTAACATAATGGACCTAATATATTTAATTGATTTGTCGTAAATAATTGATCCTGCCATTTGCTTTACCATAGCTCTTTGATTTGTCATGCCAGTTCAAAGATTTGCTCAAAGGTATTCCCACAAGAAATTAGTTAGAATATCTATATTTACAAAACTGTTTAAATTCTAATGAGCTCACCTAACATACACATCACGCCATTTGTTGCATGACGTCTATTACCTTTAACAAACTAGTCATAACTAGTGGCTTTAAATAAATAGTAGCTGCAGCCACATACAATGCACCGAAGGATACACTTAAATAAAACAACAGGCGCAATGCACTGGCAGGTAATAATAATGGCTAAATGGGCTGCAGCCTGGGATTTATATACACATGACGTCAAGCAGTAATGGCTCAAAATGAATAATTAAGTAGCTCACTATGGTGTAGCAATTTACTTCGCATTGTTAGGTGGAAAATTGGTAGCTGTAAAGATGAAATACTAAACTGTAACATATGCATTTAAATTATGTGGAACCACAGTACTCTAGAAATGAAATTATGTTGATCACTCTATTTATGTAAGGTAGGTACCTTCTCATACTGTTATATTTTACATATTTTAAACTTCGAGTCATGTGGACTTTGAACATGTAAGCAACATTGAAACTCGATCAAACACAAATACAGTAAAGAAACAGCTTGCTTTGGAATTTAAAGCAGAGTATCGAAATGAGTGTCCAATATTACGATGTGCGCATGCAAAATGCTAGAAACTTTTTCAAAAATTTTTTCAGCAATATAGAGCAAATTAACATTTTAAATAAGAAACCCAAGATGGCTCTGAGAAAGATTTTATGGTTGTATTTTGCCATTATATCTATAGATAATACAATCGTTAAATACGCTAATATTAAAGATCAAAGATAAGCTATTAATATTAGGGAAAATTAAAAAAGTCGATATTTGAAAGCTCGAGAGATCGCCACAATTTTTCTTCCCTCCTCTTTAAGAAAGCCACTTTCGCAGTCGTTTCTTACAGATATTATAGAAGCAAAAACATTAACTTCATAGCCTTTTATGGAAATTATTACAGCTGCAAAGTACATAATACAGAACTGGCGTTACAATTCATTAGATGGATAAAGGAAATTTGAAATCTGACCGCAAGTACTTGCTCAACTTTTATTAACCAATTTGCTTTATCATGATAACGTCAACGACGTTTAAGTGCAATTAATTGAAAGAGTTAAATTTACCCCCCTGTGGTTATTAAACAAGGGCATGCGAAAATACTGTAAAACGAATCGAAATAATTCAGGGTGGTCTAACTAAAATTTAACTATTTACTAACTTACAAAGTCTTAGCAGTACAAAAAATTAGAAAAAATGCTTCTTGACAAGGAATTTAAAGGCACAAGCTGCATATCTTTTACTCCTTACGTTCACTTTTAATGAATCAGAACATTAGACTACACCCACTCTGTTCTTGAACCTTGCTTATAATGAAGCAGCTCGATAACCTCCAATTTATAAATAATTTATATAATAATGTAGAATAGAGTTGGTTTATGGTTGTAAATAACATGCAATTCAAAACAAAGTTCATCAACGAGGGCCAAGGAAGAAAAAGATAGACATACGCTGTATGTGCAGTATTGATTGAAAAGTAGATCATTTTAATTAATACAACTGTCACTTTATGTCAGCTTAATTTCAGAAGTCCCAAACCGCTTATCAGACAAGCACTTTAATTTTGTATATTACGTAATGGTTTCCACTGATCATAAAATATGTGGCATGCTTTAAATGTACTATAGAAATGTGGAATGGTCAAGAAATCAATTGTGATTGAGCTTACACTGACAGAATACATGCAACATAAAGTAGTTCAAATGTTCCAAATGCAAGCAGATACATACGTGATTTTGATGTAAGGTGACTTTGATGAACTTTTTTTTAATCATGTGTTTTGTTCTTGTATGACGACACCCGTTAAAATGCTAAGTATATTAATACTGAGTACTTTAAATACGCTTTAATTTTAAATAAACACCGTTTTGTATTTCTCTTATGAATATTTGTATTTTTCGGTTTATTACAGTTTTATCTGATAAATCCCTTAATTGCTACTACCGTCTTCTAGCCTTCCTTTTTTCCTTGACCATTATTCTGATCTTCAAGAGATAGTCCTCACCTTTGGTTGTATGGGTAACTTCCCAGCCACTCCCTGAATTAATCTGATGAATTTTCTCTGCTTTTTCTTCCAATTGTACCATTTAGATATATATTTTCTTTGAAGATCATTTCTGAAACTTTCCCAGTCAGTGTTTTTATTTACTAACATGGGTCGCGCTTCTTTTTTTATTATTGTTTCGCTCAGCGTCAAGATGACTTCAAAATTTTCCAGTTTAATGTTCTCTTCTTGCTGTGAAAAAGTCTAACGAATTCGGAATTTTGTTCGAGTTCGTAGACTAGTAGCCAAGGCCAGTTTACCCATGAAGTAGCAGTTGCATCCTGTTTCTCTGATAGCTTGTCTAAGTTCATTGCCTCTCATCATTATCAACCGAGATCCTCAGTCCACATGTTTGGCGTTGAAGTTTCTCTCCGCAATGAACCTTTCACCTGATTGTTGTATAAGTAATGTGAGTTTTATTATAATGCCTGGGTGGGCAATATATCGCCCAAATATTTAGCATTTGCTTGGTAGATCTAGTTCCTACCACGGTAAGTTGCATGTCTGTCCTTTATATAGATTCTTTTATTATATCCGCGTTGCCACCTTTCGCTTGATTGTCGGGGTGGGACGTGTAGTATATTTTGTATGCAAGTATGAAATTTCCATGTAAGGATGAATTAACACAAAAACAACATTACTATGGGTTGGTCTATTTACATTACAAATTGAGGTATAAGTGTAAGTTAACAATATTGTTATCTGGAGAATATAATTCGTTGAGTTTTGCGCCTATTATCATCTCTTAAATTTAGGACTTTGGATAATAGGACCTTCTACCATACTGACAATGTAAAGACTCGCGATATTCGTTTTGGTATGAGCTAATTTGGTTTGGTTTCACGTGTTAAATAAACTAATTTAGATATGTCCGTTGTTATTTCTAGGTTAGATTCTGCGTTTTAAGCATAAAAAGAAACACAAAGTGTGTTTCGTACAAACATTGATCATTATTGATCATTAGTATTGATACTCACGCAATAAAATAGTATTACGCTCTCTCTCTCTATCATATATATTTTAAATCAATCATTATATTCTCTTCCTAAATATAATTCGTAAAGTTCGGGCACTTCATTCCATATATGAACATGGCCTGAAACTAGGCGAGTTAACGGCGGACTGGGTAATGTGGTTAGCATCACGCATTCGACGACTGCCTTACTTTCCCTACTTCTACAACTGTGGTTTTGGTAATCAATTTTTAAAGCAACTGGTTGGGGATTAAACCCCGTACCGGTGATAGTACGCCTAATAATCTATAATTTTTAAAAATATCATTTCCTTATATTCCAAATGCAAGAAAATTCAACTCGCCCTACGGACTCGTTATATTTTCAGCGTTGAGGTTATAACTAATCATAACGCATCAAAAAATAATCCATAATAAGAGTATTACTTATTACATTACCTCTGAATATAGCATATTTTGTTATAGTTGCCGATTATTTAGTGTCAAAATCAGTCACTAAGCAGATTTCAGAAATTGGCGAAAATTGAAACAAAAACACGCCGGAACTTTATTTCATGTAAACCATTCACAGAAATCATGTAACTATGGCTCTGCATCTTCACAAATTTTATCTGTGTACACAGAATTTATATAAAAAAGTCGGGGCTATTTTAAAACGATGGCTGCTATTGTGTTAACTTCATGTCGCCAAAACATATCAGTGAGAAGCTATGATGAAAGTAAAAACTCATTCAAAAAGGGAAATTTTAATTTATTTGCAAATTGTTCCACCGATATAATACCGGTTTTGCAGTAATTTTAACCAATATTCAAAATAAAATAGTAGCTATAATCTCTGATTTGTTGCGGTAGAAATGATATCAAAGATTGTAGAATGTTTAGCATTGGATATGTTTGACGACAAGTTTTAAGCAAGATCAACTAATTTTAAGTGTTAGATATTTCAATAGCGATTTAGAAAAGCAAGAATATTTTCTAAGATGTGCAACAAGTTTATGTAAACTTGTAATAGCAAACTTGGAGTGAGAAACATTCCAATTGTAGGACAGCCGTACAGTGGTACAAGTATTACACGCAAAGTTGAGGGAAGTTTATCTTGAGTTCATGTACTTATACACTGCATGGCTCACAGACTCAGTTTTCCTGTCGTTGTGGTAACGTAGAAAGTGTTAGAGAATTTTTAAATACATTACAATTTGTGGTCACAGGAAACACCGTAAATTGAATTTTAAAACCTACCAAAATGGAAAAGACGCGTCAGGTAAATATTCATATTGTGACGTAGCAACTGCTAAGCTCGTTTTGTTTTTAGTGTGACGTCGAACAGTCGCGCGACAGGTTTTTGTTTCATATGTTCTGGCCACTGAAATATGGCTCTTCACCTTATAGACAGTCTAATCTTGCTGATCCCCGCGCATTATGGCGCTGCAGCAAAGGCTTCCTGCGAAATCCTACCTTTATCGGAGACCTCTTAGACGCCCAAATGACGCGATGGAAATTATGGACTTGGGAATTGCTTGTTGGTTGGAATTTCTGCTCGTACTGGTTCCTGAATGTCCTTTATATTCGCAACAGGCTCTATTCTCGCTGGGCGAAGCTGCTTGCATAAGAAATTGGCCCCTAGAAGTCACACGCACAAGGACGATTTGGTCTGCTGGCTTATCTGCATCACCTGGACCTTTTAACACCTGGAAAACTACACCCACAGATGCATAGGACACTCGTGAATAACTTTAACCACAATTGGTATAACTAAGAACTTTTTTATTTACAATTTTACATGATAATTGAGGAGCTCCGTCTGGACCCAATACACAATTTTCAAGCTTGTTTAGTTATTCTTTTACAAAATGACAGTCAGGTCTCTTAGCAACTAGATTTTCAAATGTCTATAAAGGAAATTAGGATTGATAACATGTTTAACTTTATGGACTACAGTTTTGATGTCATGTATTTGCCTAACCACTAACATTGTCTTTTTCTTGGAATAATTGTTACTACACTTGCTTTGCTTTTACATGACTTTAGTTTATAATGCACTAACACACTTGGAGTTCATTTAACGTTTTTCGATCGGTTGGCTTCC
Organism: Agriotes lineatus; assembly: GCA_940337035.1. Lineage (NCBI taxonomy): Eukaryota > Metazoa > Arthropoda > Insecta > Coleoptera > Elateridae > Agriotes > Agriotes lineatus. Next base: position 134,483 of record CALNHX010002383.1, on the reverse strand, counting down.
ATTTTCATTGCTCTTTGCAATTATTATTTTGCTAGCACGGTTTCGTTTACCTATCAGGTAATCTGCCTTTTTCTGGCTTATACAGTTTTACTACATAACGCTCATATTCTTTCTGTATTTAACAAATCATTTTGTATTATTCTATTCACATTATGTCTGACATTAATAAGCTTAACTTCGTCAGTTACAAATTAAACTGCATTAGCCCTTTCGAACATTTATCATATCTGAAACTATGAATGTAACCGTTCTAAAACCTGCTTTGTTTCATGCTAACTTCTATCCGTCAAATTATTAGTAATTGCGGCTCATATCAAGTGCATCATGTAAAGTATTGATTATCTTGCAATAGATAAAATATTTAATTCGGAGCTCATGTTGGCCTTATTCATTTAGTTAATTAGACAATCAGAATTTCTATGGGCAGTGAACCATCACAATATTTTTAAAATATTTTTTTGCGCTCTCCCTTTAGCGAATTGTTATCTATTACTTTTTCTCTTCTTATTCCTTTTATTGTAGATTATGAGCAATTTACGTATAACTACACAAGATGCAGTTCTATGAGCCCTTTTTGGCCGCCTTTTTAGTGGGTGGCGAGAATGCCCTCCTATAGGGGGTGACGACCCGCAAAGTGCTAAAAAGCGTAGAATGAAATCAATGTAAAGTTGGAACTCAATACCTGCCGATTGTGAGCCCAAACGCTTCATCTCTCGACTACCCGCTTTCTATTGCTTTTAATAGTTACTAATCTCTATTGAAAACATGTATCTTCATTCCATTCGTTCAGCAAGGGCTTACTCTTCATTGGCTTTTATCGCAAGGTGTCGTATTTATCGATCAATGATCCTGATATGTCACTTCCGATTGCATCATACATTGCTACATTTCAAGCCTGTCCGACTGTCAACTTTGCAAAATTATAAAAAAAAAATTTACTGAATGTAAGTTGGTATCATATCTTGAAACCGCCAATTAAGACGGGAATCATAGTATGACATTGAATGATTCAGGGTTGAAATTATATTGCTTATAAGATTTGTTATTTGCAGCTTTGAGGTTATCTGCTCTCCATTCGCAAGATTACTTATTCAACTAATTGGCATAAATATTCAGCAATGATTTTGTACGTTTACTTAGGCAAATTATACTGGCCGTTACTTGCTTTTGGATACTATTACACAAGAATCACAAGACACTACACAACTTGTCGGTTTTACCATATTACTTTTATTAATGTGTTAACTTCATTGTTGCGTTGAAAACGAACTTTCGCTTATTCATATCTTTTATTTTATGTGGGGAAGAGATGCCAAATGATAATCATGAATATTTTGTAGTTTTTGGTTGTTGTTTGAATGGAATTAACGTAAGCTAATTTTTATAATTTTCTTTAAAAGAATATTCCACCACGGTAACACACACAAATCCCTTGCACGAATCTTATTAATTATTTATTTGCAATGCCGTGGCTTTTCCTTTTTCTGAAACTCATTTTCATCACATTCCCTTATTTACTCCTTTTCGAAGCCGTTTTATGACTTTATTTTAATTTCTTTAACGTAATAAAACAATCCTTGAGTGTTGCGTCGACCACCCCAAATTCCATTCCCGGAATTGACCTTTCATCATTTTAAAATAGAAGATACTTTAACGTCAGTATTCTTTTACTAGACTATATATATTATTCACCCTTTGGACGGAACCTTGTTAACACGCAAATTTAGAGCCGAAGTTAACAGGGACTATTTTTGCTCTGCCTTGGCATCCCCTAAATATTTAACGCAAGCAGCGCAACAATTCTGACCATAAATTTTGCGGGCGTTCTTGGAAAAATATACGGTATTGTTATCGTTGAAACTGGAACACTGTTCCGGTAACAAAAACAAATTGTAAAACGAGGGGCTATGCGCATCGCCATCGATTTAACCCCGACACGGTGCGAGTACGAGCAACTGGTTAGGAACACCGGCGTCGCTTCGATTTCCACCGCCTTTGTGACGCAATCCGATCGCCGCGAAAAACGAATAGAAAATTAACCCTGCAATTATCCCGTACATTCGAGACCTACACTCGGCCCTCGCAACTCTTCTAAAAACAAAAGCAGCGGCAAAGTTGGATTACTTTTGAACCCAAGTGGCAGTTTTATGCTGTATCTTTTACTGCCTTTGGCTTTGTTTGCTACTGTTCGTAAATACAGGGTAAACAAAAATCTGTAAAAGGGTTTATACCGAACTTCTCTCGCTCGAATTAGATCAATTTGGAAATTCTAAAAAAATGTATCCCGCTGGGGTCTGAACCCGTCGTATCTGCATAGTGTTCGTAACCGCATCTGCGTAGCGATCGTAACTGCATCGATAAGTCGAACTGCGCCATCGATCGTAATTCAAATGAGTGCGGCCCGCGCCTCTATTTAAGGGAACGGTCTTATTGCTGAAACGTTTCGACTCTTTTGTGACATTATCCTGTATCTGTTGAGTCTTACTTTCGGCAAGTGTAAAGCCTGACCTATGTGAAAATTATTATACCAACCAGCACTTCTTGTAACAACCCATTCAAATTTGCATTAACAAATTGGAGTGAGATTCCCCCACGAATCGCCCAGATATAACAAGTCCGATTAGTTGATGGTTAATTATTCCTGGTGATCCATTTATACTAAGTTCTTGTTTATATATTGAATCAACAACAGCGTGTCGATTACGAGTGTATATCTGCATGAATCAATTATAAAAGGTTACTCATGGTGGAGTCACTATTAATAAGTCCTTACAGTCTCTGAATATGATAAGAATGTAACTGCTGATTTAGTAAAAACCTCCACACTATCATATGTGACACATTCTTTGCTCTTGCTATGATTTGTATGTTGCAGTCATAATTGTCTTCAACATGATGTGAAGGTTTTCCCTTCCAGAGTGACTGTTCTGGTGCTTACAGGTCTTCCACCACCTAAAACTCGTTCTTTAAACAAACTTGCATCCCCAAGACCTTCACCTATTCTTCGCAGACTGCGATTAGGAAATCCCATCGAATGCAGATGCTGTGCTTCATATTCATTTCATTTGCCAAGATCATACATAAGATGCATATCCTCCATTTCTGCATTTGAATATCCACGATAACAGAAATTACTCTCGGTAACGGTTTAAAAAAAAACTTATTTTTATTATTTTTTGGTCCTGAAGTAATCCACGAAATATACCCCACATGTTATGAAGTATCCTGTATTTAGGGAAAATTCAATACCTGCAGCGGTTCCTTTCTATCAAAACCAAAACAAACGAAGGGGGAATAAAAAATATGTTAACCGTAGCTACCTGAATAAAGGTTTCTGAGTGCACAATAAGACGAAGAGAACAAAGGGTCCTCTGAATTGAATAAACTGTATTCAGATAAGTATCGATTGTGGTGCCACTTCAAAACAGCACAAAAATGTAAAAAGAGCGCGTTGGCAATCAATATACGCACGAAACAATGTTTCCAATGGCTTGAATGGAGTGTTCCTTAGAAACATAAGGAGACTACAGGATTAAGCTCAGAGTAAAGTAATTTGGGCGTGTGTTTGTACATCCACAGATGACACAAAAATGGCTTTGGCTTCACATATCCATCATCGTAAACCAATTTTACTGGAGAAGATATGTAAATTTGGCCCATGTTTCTTATTCTAATGTGCTGAGCCCGCGTCTTTAGAATATGGAAAGCGAGTAAGCCTTTCTAATGGCTCCTTCTGTTATTCTTAAAGGGTTTTGTTTGGATGTCTACAATTATTTTACTAGAGCAATCTACTAGCTTAAAATCACAGATAACGTAGTTTTGGTAGGTTATTCCCAGCAGCTGTGTGACAGGAATAGACTCTCTAAAACCTTGCCACACCCGCCATCAATTAAACTTGCTCAGCACAACCCTCAGCAAATTTTCTGCTATAATTGTTACCAACAAATCCCCAGTCCTAACCCTTTTCTCACCTAATAGTGCAGCTGTGTATTATATTCATGAATAACAGATGTGCCATGAACATGCTAGTTTCGCGGAAACAAGTAACATAATATAAATAATGTTTGAAAAATTGTCTACTATTAAACTAATTTCATGATAAAATCAATCAACAGTAAGTATTCGTTAACGATACCTATATAAACGTATTTAGCAATTGAATCGGTGAATCTTGAAAGGAACTAACACTCCAAAAAGGTTAGGTTTTGGCAAACTACAAAAGTTTGTCTCACAACCCTGTTGAAAATTGTAATGACTATTCAACTCACCCCCTTCATGTTAACTATTAACCAATTATAATTTAGTATTTTTGTTATTTGCACCAATTAGCGTGAACTATATCGACAATTTTCACTAGTGAAAATAATCGACAATTTTCACTAGTGGTATAGTGAATATTTTATGACAATTTTCACTAGTAGTATAGTGAATATTTTAAACAAATGTTATTTCTATTAGATAAAGTCAATATTAGTGTTCTGTTACTATAGAAATTGAGTAGTTTGTTGCTAGATTTATTGAAAACTAATTTGTAAAAGTAGTTTGGTTCATTGAATAGTCCTCGAATACCATTCTTAGTCAAAGTTAAGTAGAATATTTTTTGCGGTGGTACCACTACTCATGTTCATTGCGCTTAGGATTAGGACTCGTGTTAGCGCACTCGTCCTAATCTAACCTAAGCGCAATGGACATTCGTGATACCACAGTAAAAATATTCGACATAACTTTGACTACTCATGGTATTATAAGTGAAAATCTATTTTGCCTGATGCAATGTTGATAAGTCAAGGATCAGCTAAAGCTTACAATTGATTTAATTAGGGCCATAATAAGTTCAAAATTTGAAAAAAGGCGATGGAGTTAGTTCCCTTTAATACGTAATTAAAACTGTTTGAAAAAAAAAATTTTACTAAAAAGAAAAAATGTATTCAGTGTTGTAAACAGCTTTGAAAATTACAAAACCCATGGTATCATACATTTTAGTTATTTTCTCCAGTGTTGGTAGTAGGCCATTTTAGATTCTTAGCTCCTTTCTCCACCAACTCGATTTTAACTACTAGATGTAACAAGGTATCGTCAAATCGGAGTTAGTTCCTTTTATCACCATTCGATCCGCAGGGTTTGAAAATATACCAATACATATAAATCCCAAAATGTCGAGATTATGGAGTTAGTTCCTTTTAATAGTCACCGATTCAATTCAAAACAAGATAAAAATGTATATTTGCGTTATTAAACAATAGAGGAAAAGGTGGAAATGTTGAATTCCACCTTTTCATCTAGGAACTAGGCACCAAATGCAGATGAATCGATGAAGTAATTAATATAACATGTTTTCCTGAAATTTTTGTAGTAGAATACATCACATATTTCTTATAATAAATGAATTACAACCCCTAGAGAGTTTCTTATCTGATAAATAATGTATATACTAAGATGAGAATTCACTATTACAAAATCTATAACAAATGCAAAAAATGCCACTTTTCCATTTACTATCGTATGCCCAAACGATTTGGTTTTATAGTTTAACACTGTTATCTTCCAAGAAAACCTCGAACATTTAGTCCTAGATCAGGCGTATTTGGCACAAAGATGTTAGAACTGCATACATTAGTGCTCACATACACTTCAATATGCCGTTAACGATTGACAGTCAACAGTGGTTAATAACCATTATTGTATGGTTATTGCTAATATGTAAGATATTATACTTTTGTTTTTTTCGTTCGATTGACTTCAGTGAATTGGAGATCATGACAAATGTTTTTCTTCTTTCACAGTTGATCAGAGCACCCCTTCAACTATGTTTATTAACTGTTCACCCATGAAATAGACAATTGGGTGAAATTGTGCAGAAACAAATTAGACTGCAACACTAGTTCAAGATGTGTAACAATTACGCTAGACGTGTCCCACTCTCAGCATTAATATGGTATTGTAAAGTCAAGTTTCAATACACATTGTTCACAAGCAAGGAGTTCTTGCAAGCGTTGTGTTTTGCACTTATGTAAATAGTAGGTTATTAGATCGTATAGCAAAACACGACACATTTTAACTGATTGTTTGATTTTTTAATATACTTTTCAGCTCTGTATTCATTTGTGAAAAGACAAAGGCTAAATATGTCTTAAAGGGTAGTTAGGCCTGGCTACTGCATTCACATCTTATCCTACAACCCTTCATAACTTCACCAAGTGTAAACCCCTTCAATAAAATAACCTGGTCCTATAACTATACAATTTATGTTCCGAAGTATGTCCTAAACGAGTGCAAGAAATAATCATCGGAACTACACAAATCGAAGGCTTGCATAAATTCACGGAGCAACGCGGACATTTACAGATATCAAATTTGGGCTTACGATCATGTTGCGATTTTACGGAACAGGTTGTAAATGCTGGCTACAAACTAGTTTTAGATAGTGAAACAATTCGATTTTTAATTATTCGTTGTTACTGCTTTTTTCTCATTGCGTAGAAGTCATGTTGATCAGTTTTGCCTACCACCTTCTCCGGATTTATGGTTTCCAGTCTTCTTAAATTCTTTACTAAAGGTGTCTTTCTCTCTATCGTTTCTCTACATTATCAACTAAAAATACTGTAATAAGTTTATAAGTTTATTTCCTTACTATTGAACTATACGACCGGGTTAAACTAAAAATGTATCGCCATAATTGTAGGAGTATATTGTAAATAAAGCTATGGATGCATATTTACTCATTTATACGTCATATCGTTTTGAGGGATGAAGCACGCCCTCTAAAACCTTGTTTTGTGATACTCCCTGTAGAAAAACAAGAAAAACCATTCTCTTTCAGTAACCGTCGGTTTGGAGCACCACAAATCATTGAATGTGTATTGGGGATTAAGAGTCACAAATAAAGAATATTACATAAAGCAACTGAAGTAGCTCCTGTGCGCAGTGCCGAAATTGTGAAGTATCTTCTTGCTGCTTAGCATGCAGGTGAAGAATACGCAGCTTCGTTTACCGTTTCAGAGAAAGTAATACTTCATCCAGTAGAACATATCGTATGCTACGTGAAAACATTGATTGACAAAGTGATCAAATGTTAAGAAATATTGCATTTCAACGGAATAGCTGTCAGATGTACAATTTGCATCTGCATCTCAATGCAAGTCAACTGGTGTCCCATATATTTACTTCCTACTAACGCATAATAAACGTCTACTATTATTGCCTTGTCCTAATTCTAACGCTAGCTTAGTAATTCGATGTTCATTTAGGCGGATTGCATGCCGTTCACATGGGATTATCTACATTTTTATTAGTTTAACTAGAATTTGGTGCCCACAGGCTGTTATTATTACTATTATTCTCTGGACGTTTCCATATTACATATTATTTTTTTCTCTCCTATATCTTTAATCTTGCATCTGTTGCGTTACTCATAATCTACGATTCACTTCCATATAGTCCTGTAGGAAAAATAGAAATTCGGCTGCTAATTCGTTTCTCTCTTTCCTTTGAGCTAAATTTACAAAACAGGGGACGTTGGGACACCTAACGTCCAAATCCTCTAATGTCGTCCCTCTAATCATTATCATTCAAGTAGTAGTTGATTTACTATATTACTACGATACAGATTTTCTACATCTTGGGTATAGACAATTATTTTTACTGTTATTTCGATATATTCTTTGAATGATGTAATTTTTGACAGTCGTCTATTATGAAGTGTTTTATCGGACTTTTTACACACAGTGGTAAAGGTTCGATAAAACATATCATGATATTTCAATAGTTTATCGTATCATTTTGAGCACTCGTTGCTTGGAGGAATTTCTCGACGTGCGATTTCTGATTCTGGGGTACTTCGTTACTTTATTAGTTCGTTTCCCACAATACGGAAATGTGTAAATTGTTTCTGGAACTCAATTTATACCTGTGCCGTAAGCTGGAACTAAAAGAGTTTGGTTTTTTAGATGCTACATTTCTTTGTAGATCTATCTATAGGTCATATGTTTCCACATTGTACACATCTGATCCATTAAGGATGGAGCATATCTGCCGCCCAGGGGGCGAGCTGCTGCCTCTTGTTGCATAGAGAGTTTTCAATTTATCGAATCTGTTCCTCAAGCGCTGTGCCGTCGAAGGTCATAATTTATTGCAGTACTTATAAATCGAGCAAGGTTTCTGTATTTAAAGTAAGTAAAGTACTTTATAGCTCGCTTAGTATACCGTCTGTTCTATTAAAAAGGCCCCGCCTTCTAGCTACTTTATTATTTATTTTAGACCCAATATACCTTATATCAAATCAAATGGCACATAAAAACCTACATTTTAACACTATCAAAAAAAAATTATCTTCAATTGTTTCAGAGTGGTGACGTCACATGCGATTTTTTTAAATGACACTGTATATATTTTTTTACATTTTCTGGTAGAGGTTTTTTTTTCTCTTTTCAACAATATAAATATTTTATGCCCTTTCATAAGAAAATTTTCGAGAAAAATTAAAAAACTTTTTTATCGGTGGGAGGCCACCATACAAAACTATAAACAAAAGTGTAACTCAGAAAAACAAAACAATAAACACTTTAGATTATTCTGAAATCTGACAGTTAAAGCGTTTGGCTACTATTTGTTTTGTTTTTCTAAGTTACACTTGTTTACAGTTTTGTATCATGGCCTCCCACTGTGAAAAAGTTTTTGTAATTTTTCACGAAAATTTTTTTATGCAAGTGCATGAAATATTTACATTGTTGAAAAGAGAAAAAAAACCTCTACCAGAAAATGTCAAAAAATATATACAGTGTCATTAAAAAAATTGCACGTGACGTCACCACTCTGAAACAATTGAAGATAAAAATTTGTTGATTGTGTTAAAATGTAGGTTTTTATGTGTCATTTGATTTGATATAAGGTTTATTGGGTCTAAAATAAATAATAAAGTAGCTAGAAGGCGGGGCCTTTTTTATAGAACAGACTGTATATTGTATTGGTTGTCAATTTAACAAGCAATGACATCGTAAGTTGCCAAAGTTTATAAAAATTGTAAATCTGATTTTGATTGTGAGGATTCCGGTATATACATACAATTTTGTATGCACCTTCTACATAACTAACAATTGTGGTTCTTGTCGTAGGCCGCTGCTACACGTTGGGCTCAAATTTTCAAGCCGCAGGCATACACGCCTTCTTACACCCTTGATACATAATAGTTATTTACATGCCAAGGGCGTAAGACAGGCATTTTTGGCCCGCGTCGTAATAGTATATTACAGCCCGAGATGGGAAGTGTTTCATTACTGTCGAGAGATTAGTTAACTGATTGAAACGCGAAACGTCGAAATCAGCTATTATCTCGAGACTAAGGAAACTTTCTGTCGAGGTTTGTATACTATTTTATTCGCAACCACTTTATTCTAAACAATAATTGGAAAAATTATTATATTATGATACGACAGGTTGTGACGCGCATGAATGGATCAACGAGATTCCCAGTGTCCCTACCTACTCAACGTTTGAGAATGTACTTCCCGCACTCACTTCCCGCACTTGAGCGGGAAGTGAGTGCGGAAAGTAGCGGGCTAAAATGTTTGACTTCTCCCACTCAAATGAGGTCAGGAATGTTAACATTACATATATGGTTGCTAATAAAAGTTATAGCACGAGGGTTATAACACTATAAGGATCGTAGGCGCTGATTACACATTAAGTGCGTATAAAACTGTATGTACCATCTAAATTTTACTTAAAAAAGTAGATCCAGATTACATAATATGGTTGGCAATAAAAACAAGACACTTCTTATAGTTATTTTGTAACGTTTTCTCTCCGAATTTAACTTTAGTCCTGGTAATTAATTCTGGTGATTTATGACTGTTATTAATTTCAGAAAGGCTCAAACGTTTATTAAATTTTCTACATCGAGTAGCACAGTCAAATAAAATGTTCACTAATTCTCAAATGTATATGGTCAGGAAAACACATTATATTTACCAAGTATATATTATTTTAACTATACTCGTATGTCCAAAATAATCGGCAATTCTAAGAAAACTGAATTGTATATTAAAATTAGCAATTTCCACTGGGACTGCATTCTTTGCTCCTTGAAAAAATGCAACCCACTTAGCAGGTAGGTATCGGTGTCGGCGGGATTGGTCCTGGCGCGAAGTATCTATTTCGGCCCTGTGTGTCGGATGTCCGCAACGCGGCTTCAAGATAAGCGGTTTGTTTACACTTAGTACTCTGCGAATATAGGCAGAAATTAAAGAGATTTAGAAGACACCTGCGGCCCCGGGAGTGAGTAAGGGTTGGTGCGCCTTGTGGTGGTGCTTTAGGAGGGCAGTGCGTTGTTCTCGAAGTAACTGCGCCGTGAATTTCCCGATGTGAAATTTGCTCGTTTTTAGCGGGCAAGTGGAATTGACAGCTCCGTCTTTGCGTGCAGCAAGAACCTCCAGGTTCGGGCTCAAGTTGCTTATTTCGCCTCTGGAGCTACAGGAAGACGACGTTGGACGTATATTGCTGTCCCTCCAGGTAAATTAATAATTGCAGTTCAGGCAGTACGTACAAATTGGATCCTACAGGTCATGTTATTAACAAATTATAATATTCTCGTCGCCTACGGTAGTGTCGAGGGCTTGGGGCTTTGAATTAACAGGAAATACCTTAGGAGACAGAGAACGCTATTGACATGTTAAGGTACAGGCAGGTCGGTATTAGGGAAATACCTTAGGAGACATAGAACTCTAATCAGATGCTAAGGTACAAGTCGGTATTAGCAAAATGCTAGAGATTGACCAGAGATTCAAGTTGGACAGCTGGTCGGGACCGGTGGACTCAAGTGACTTTAAATTGTCGAGAAACCTGCTTATATACTCTTCGGGCGGCTTTATGGGTACAGCAGCTCTGAGTAACATTGAGGGAGAAGTGGCGCCGGGGTTGCTTCTTCCTGTCTTCGAGCATAACATGTGTCTGATTTGTTATTACCAGTTCGAGCGCTGGCTAAATGTAACGCCCGATTCGGCGATGTACAAATTAAATACATTTTAATGTATAATTAAAATTTGCTGCAGAAGCTAGCGTTACAATTTTAGTTAAATAGTGTCTTTGTAACTACGTGTTTATGTATATAAAAAATAACATAACTAACATCAACGGACGATAAAATACTTTTTCGTTTGCGTGTAAAATAGTTATTTATTCATTACCAAAGTGCAGAGCAACTAGGGCTCGCAAAACAGTCCAAAACTGCTCAAAGATATTTACGTCCCGAGTTGCATCAGTTACGTGTTAGATTTTGTTCACACTAAAGAAACTAAAGAATCCCGTTTTGACATTTGAATCAATTACTAAAATTGTGTACCTATATCATATGTGCCGCTTTATACACTGGTACACTAGTTATCTTGCGTAGGGAAGTACGTGAATTGCTTACGCTCCGTCGTCAATAGCAATTAACACATTTCCGGTAAAGCAGCCAACATCCATACAAACAACTTTGCAATAACGTAATCACGATAGGCAGAGTAAAAGAAAGAATTTGATCGCCCCCTCACGTCATTTTAACGGCCAAAAGCTATTATCGCCCGAGGGCGAAAAAGGCTTGCTGTACAGCTCAAAATAAGATCATAAATACATAAATAATTATTAATTGCCACCTGAATATGTATTGTTATTTCGCCTTTGATTTTTGTTCTTAATTACAAAGTTGCTTCATTACTTGTATCCACGTTCGTTAATTAAACTTTAATTCAATTTTTACGTTACTTTAGTATGTTTATTTAAATACGACAGTGTGTAAAATTGACTTTTAGTTGGCAGTTTGTAAAACGACATGTTTTCATTAGTTTACGTCGTCAATAGCAACGTGTTTTTTGCTATTAATCCTAATTTACATTTAAATTTTTTTTTGTATTTACCGTGTTTTCTAGATTCCATCGCAGATAAAATATTGTACGATACACATGCGTAAAGCATCTTTAATTACTCGCGGGGCTTAAAACGCTAGCTTACTCGCGTTTTAACTCTTCCCCACCCGTGACTAAAGACTAGCTTTACGCACTTGTATTGTAAATTGCTATTATATACTACTGCAATAATTTAGCTTAATTACTTTTGCTTACTATCCGATTTACTGTATATTGTATACTGTATTATTAGTAGGTAATTGTTAACCATTTATAATAATTACAAGTACAATATTTTGATTTATTTTCCTGATGACCTGGATATCGAGAACTCTGGCTATCGGTAGGTAATGTCACGGATTGTTACGTCGATATCTATTAAATATTTGTCCTATATTCTATTAGTCTTTCATTTGCAGTGTTACTACTATTCGTTGATATTGCGATCATACTACCTTTACCGTATTTCTCTCATTGTAACTAACTTACCATCCCAATACAACCTGTCATGCAGATCCGAGGTGCAATCGAATGGTTCCGTTGCACATACGTTTGATTATTAAATAAACTCCTGCTTGTTATTGAAAATGTCCTAGTCTTTCTTTCTCGTATATACTAATGTCTTTTCCCTGACAGCAAATTTTTGGATCGTATCTCGACTATCTCGAATGATTCTATAAGGTACGTCGCAGCACGTCCTGAATTAAGTTTGATGCTGTTTACAACGATTGGTTAAACTTGCATTCCTTTACTCTGCGACTCCTCTCCCGCATTCTGTTATGAGCTAGTTGTTGTATTAATAAAACGTCAACATTAGATACTGTCTTGGCAACTTAACTATAAAACGTCATGTAACAACGCCATCTCAGTTCACTTTTTCTTCTTTTTGTTAATATGGACTGATAGCCTGTTATTGCCGCACGAAGTGATATTTTGTACGCCTTCTTCGGCCGCCTATCCCGTTGAATTAATAGAGAGAATGCCGTTTTCAGTTGTATGATTTGCCGGAGAGCGTTCGATGTCATCAATGTTCGGGTGTGGGGCTCGAACCCACTATCTGCCGACTGCAAACGCAAACGCTTTACCAGCCGGCCACACGACCTCGTTATGTCAGTTATACCTATCAATTTAATTCATCTAATGAAATTTATTTTTCGCTATTTACCTGACGAAATCATTTTTTTAGTCAGAGAACAGTCTATACAGGGACAAGCTTTGCGCATAAGTATTGACTTGGATCTACTTAGTCGCAAATACTTGGTCGCTTACTGATTATTGCTATTGAAAAATACCTACAGCCATTACGTTTTTTACTTCCCACATCTGAAAGACGAAGGAAGTATTCGAAAAATCACCTTCCGAGATTTCTTCAGATCTTCACATTTCAGGGTCCCTAGGTGACGGAAAAGGGGTTTTCTTAATTCCGTCTGTCTGTTTGTCCGTCTGTTGGCAGTATAGCTCAAAAACTATTTGTCGGAGGAAGACGATATTTTGCATACATATTATATATCTACCTCCCATGAAACCGGTACAATTTCATACAAATATATACAGGGTGAGCATCTTAAAAAATACAATTTTGTTTATTTTTGGGTTAATTTTGAAATAGAAGGAAGTAATAACTTTCACATAGGTCAGGCTTTACATTTGCCGAAAATAAAACTCAATCGATACAGGATAATGTGACAAAAGAGTAAAAACGTTTCAACAATAAGACCGTTCTGTTCAAGAGAGGCGCGCGCGCCGCACTTATTTCTGTAAGGCTTAATGGCGCAGTTGGAATTTCGCTGCAGTTACATCCGCTGCGGAGATGCGGTTACGATCACTATGCAGGAGCGCCGGGTTCAAACCCCAGCGGGATACATGTTTGTTTAATTTGCAAATTGATCTAATTCGGGCGAGGGAAGTTCTGGGTAAGTCCTTTTACAGATTTTTCTGATATCCTATTCATGTAAGTGGAGCCAAGATCTTCGTATTTATTAGCACTACTACTAATCGACCATCTATCTGGCATATATTTCATCTCTCATATATTTATAATTAAGTTACTTGGTTATACATTCTGCCCATACACTATTTTCGCTTGGACCCTTATTACTTCCTTTTACAATAAAGGAAGTATTGGATTTACCCCAAAAATTCTAAATTGAGTTTTCAATAGGTGATCACGTTTTAGAGTCTCCTGAACTCAAAAAACATGTTTTTGTTCATTGGTCTGTCTGTCAGTCTGTCTGTGTGACTGTCTATCTGTGTGTCTGCGTGTGAAGAAAATATCTCAAAAACGAAAAGAGGTATGGCGTTGAAACTTCATAAATAAGTGTTGTGTACTATCTAGATGCGACAGCAAGCTTTTAAAGAAAATCGCATAACGGGAAGTATGGTGTTTACTCTTGTGATTTTTCAGTTTTTTTTTCGATTTTTTCAAAAACGGCTGTAGGGATTTTTTTCAAACTTCACATTTTATTACATTTTTAATGTGTTTTGATGTGAGATAGGAGATTTTCCAGTTGAATACAGCTTACAGAATCTAGAGCGTTGAAAATCGAAACTAATGTTAGAATCTAGTAATTTCCAAGTTTTGTATTGGTAACATTTTTGACATTTATCATATTGACATTAAATTGTTAACCTTATTTAAGCTAAATGGCACAATAAATCAGAGACGTACTCAACATTGTGGTATGGCGCATTTCAAAACAGAATTAACAACACACACAAAAATAGCAACAATAACAATAGCAATAACAAAATAACAGAATTAACCAAATCAACAGCAACAGCAATTTTCACACTTCAAAACACAAAGAATCTGTCATATGACGTTAGTCATTCCGCAAACGAAATCCCTCTACCCACCGCTACTGATTACTTGTCATTTAAAATATAACCAAACTTTGTATGTTTGACAATTACTTCTTTCCACATATTGCCAATTCAGTGAAATCAAATATGATTAGATTCTATAAGCTGTACCTCTAAAAGGTGTCTTTTGTTTTTTCTTTTTTTATTAACACCTATTTTAAACAGAACACCTGGTATATTATTACATTTTTTAATTGAGTTTGAAATTTTAGAGAAAATTTGTCTCTTCAACTAACGCTCTATTTTGTACGGTTTCTGTAGAATTTGTAATTTTCGAAAATGTTTGACAAATGCTTAATAATATTTGGCTAATTATAAGATCACTGTAAAAGGAAGTTGTGTGGGTGTATCACACCAGATTTTTTAAATGTATTTGCACAGTTGATATGATACGGAAAATATAAATATAAAGAATTAGGCAAACACTGGTGGCATTACTACCACATCAGATATACCAATCAGCTGTATACTAAATATTCTAAAAACTACAGTCATATAAAAATAGCCATATTGTAAACTTAAATAAACAGTGCAATAGTAGCAATTGCTATTAAAGTTAAATAATAACTTTATATGAGTGTGTGGAAAGCATAGTTTTACGTAAATTTTATAAGATTAAATTTCAAGTTAAATTAACTGCTTAAAAAAATTACTACATCAATATTTACTGTCTATTGGCAAAGTCTTCTACATGAGTCAAACAAGCGTGTACATAATTTCTTCATCAGGAATGTATTGCTATACCTCTTCATAACATATCAAATGTTTTTAAAATTTAATGTACGGTAACTACAAGTACAGTCGTGTGCAAATAAATCTGGGACAGTGCTTTTTTTCACATGCAGATTCAGTTAAGAATGGATTTCCTCTTATCAGAGAGAGTTACGGGTTTCAGTACCTGTTAAAGTTTAATGTAACTCTTTCTGATAGCAGGAAATCCATGGAGATATTCTTCAATTCTTAACTGAATCTGCATGTGAAAAAAACACTGTCCCAGATTTATTTGCACACGACTGTACATAATCTCATTAGCATCGTTCTCCAGCAGAGTTGCAACTGAGTTGAGCACCTCTGTAGAATTAGCGATTCCACTCATCACACAATTTGCAATCCGCCTTTGCTTTGAGAAAGTTTATTGGGTGCTTCAAAACTCCATTTCCTGATGTTTCCGTCTAATGCAAGACATATAGCAGCAGCAGTATCCCAACTCATATATACACGACTGTTTAGGCGTCCGGGCAAAGCAGGCTGGATAATCGCAGTCGTTTATAGAGCAATAAAGTAACGAAAATGAAGACCATCCGTAAAACGCCAAATAAATCGAATTACAAATGCCGCTATTGCTTAAACCTGTGGAGCCTGTAAAATGTTCATCAAATAGAAAGCGATTCGAAACTTAAGCAGGGTTGTAACTACTTCTAATTTTTATTAATGTTAGTGTTTAGTTTATTGATAACTACTTACTGTAAGAATTGAGTAGTAAAGATGTTATCTGCAATAGAGAGATGATTTCGTTTCAAAATTTATATTTTTTTTTAATTGGAAATGGCTGAATAACGTCGAACTTCTAATTCTCATTTCGTTTTGCCTTTGTTAAAAATTTTGTTAGACTTAATTTTAATTTTTTAATGTACTCGTACTTAAATGTAAGAAAATGTACATATCTAAAGGGGTTTACACCGAACTTCCCTCACGCGAATTAGATCAATTTGCAAATTTTAAAAAATGCATTCTGCTGGGGTTTGAACTCCGCCGCTTCTGCGTAGCGACCGTAACAGCATCGATGAATGGTACTGCTCCATCCTGCCTAATGGAAATGAATGCGGCGCGCGCCTCTACTTAACGGAACGGTGTTATTGATAAAACGTTTCGACTCTTTTGTGACAATATCCTGTATCTGTTTAGTCCTATTTTTGGCAAGTATAAAGCCTGACCTATGTGAAAATTATTACTTCCATCTATTTCAAGGTTAACGCAAAGATACACAAAACTTAATTCTTTTAAGGTGCTTACTCTGTATATATTTGTCTGAATTTTTTGATTTTATGCCATATAATCTGCATGCAAAATATCGTCATTCTCCAACAAATAGTTTTTGAGTTATACCGCCAACAGACAGACAGACGGAATTGAGGAAACCTGTTTTTTGCCATCTAGAGATTCTGAAACGTAAAGATCTGAAGAAATCTCGGAAGGTGATTTTTTCGCGATTACAATATTTCCTTCGTCTTTTAGACGAGAGAAGTAAAAAGTCATGTATCCGAAGTTTTGGACGAATCAACAGCTGCAGCTTGGCAAACATAAGGCCATGTTATATCCAAATAGAAATATTTTTGATAGTATTAATCAATTATCATTCTTATTCGAGAAACGGCTAAATGGTTTAGTGCTTAACCACAATGGTTGCCTAACCACTTTTGGAGTCGCTCCGTAACGCTACTGGCAAGTTAAGAATATTACACTGCTTACTTAAGTTCAGTGTGATAATAATCAGAATATCTGCGAATCTGTAGATTAAAGATATTGATGTAAGGACTGCATTTCAAGAAACAAGTATTCAAGTATGTAGTGTATCGCAAGCGACGCAATTTTAAGTATGCTTCTCATATTTCAAAAATTCCAAATTTAAACAAATCAAATCGCCCGAAGAGGCAGGTAGGAGCGAACAATTTAATTAAGTCTGTGTAGCAAATTCTTAACACCCGGAATACTTTAATAATTACAATCTCTGAATTCTAAACAGTTGGACCTTCATACCGACCGGTTCATTGCAATTTCGATATTCCCGAGTATTTACTAAAATTGAGAACACTTTAGCCTTTAACAACATAATTGTTGTAGCAATTAAAGCTTCTACATAAAACATGGCAACTAAGGAAACGTCCTCCCTGAAATGATTTATAACAAAGAAATGTTTCTTTCAAAATTTCAACATTCAGCCCTTGTAATAAAGTTAGACAATGTTACAAGAATGTTTCCTTGTCACAGCTTTTAAGAAGACTCAGATCGATTCTTTTGGAATTGGGTCGACACAAGTCAGTTTCAGGTTACGTTTTAAATTTCCTTCGAACCATCATTTTATTAAATTACAAAAATCCACTTTAGTGTTTAACCTTCATAGTATTCACTTTTATTAGAGAAATTGTTTCGTATATCAAAATCTCTTTTTAGTAGTTATTCTAAATAACTCAAATGGATACATATGTGTTTATTATATCTTGTTCCTGTTAATTATCTTCAAAGTACTCCATAATGCAGTGATTCTATTTAATCATCTAATTAAATTACGGAAATTATAATTTTAATTACATTTTCAATACTTTTTACTTATTCATTTTCTTCCTTTTGTTTTACTTTGTCAGCTTTTCATTTACAAAAGCTGCAGTGTAGGTCTTACCTCCAAAATTCTTTTGCTAAATTGATTACACAACAGTATTGATCAATTTACTTACTTACTTACTTAATCCAAAACCTTTCTACCTTTCGGTGTAAGGTTATAGAGCTAAGTTGTGGTTTATAGATTCGGACTTGTCTTGCATATTTCTCTCCACTTCTTTCTATCCTTTGCTACTGTGCAGATTTCTTCCCACTTTATGTTTCTTGATTCTGTTGCCTCCTTTAGTTCCTCCTTCCACGTTTTTCTCGGTCTTCCTATCCTGTTCTTCCCTTTTGGTCTTGCTTCGAACACTTTTTTCACTGTTCTGTCCTTGTCCATTCTTATTACATGTCCCAACCACCCTAACTGTCTCTCTTGTACTGATACCGCTACCGCTTTAGTTTTTAAATTTTCTCTAAATGTTGTGTTTCTGATGTGGTCTCTCCTTGTTTTGCCCTCTATTTTCCGCAGGAATCTCATCTCCATACTCTCGACCGTGCTCCTATGTTTATTCACTATTGTCCATGATTCGCAGCCATAGATGAGTATTGGTGTTGCAACTTTTTTAAGTACTTCTACTTTTGCCTCTTTAGGTACTTCCTTTTTTCCTAGAAAAGAGGACTTTATGGAGTTAAATAGTCGTCCCATAATTCCTACTCTTTCATTTATCTCGTCATCTAGTTTTCCATTTTCCTGTATCCATACACCTAGATATTGAAACTACCCTACTTGTTCTAATTTTCTGCCCTCTATATATATATATACGGCGTCTTCTCTTATCTGGTGCCTTTTGTTTTACTTTGTCAGCTTTTCATTTACAAAAGCTGCAGTGTAGGTCTTACCTCCAAAATTCTTTTACTAAATTGATTACACAACAGTATTGATCAATTTCCTTTATTATATTTTTCCTTTCAGCTTTTATTTAACATCGCAAAATTAATTTGTCCTTATTAAAATATCTCCTTATCTCTTATATGCTTAAATCAGCGTTTCCCAAACTTTTAGATTTTGCGGCCCCCTTTTGAGGTGTGTTATGATTCACATCCCCTTCTAGCAAGACGGTATCTTGAACTTTCCCAAGCGCTGTAAAATAGTCCAGAAACTGTGATAGTGAGGACAGAACGTATAAAACCATGATGCATGTTCAGTTAGCTTAGTTTAGTAGGGAGCGGCAACGAGTAGGTGCGATATATTTCGTTTGTGTTCTGTTGCACCTAACTTCAGTGATTTAAAGTTTGTACCAATATTTTCAAGTATCTTCCCAAAGCGAAAACTAGGAAATATTGTGACGAGTATTTGAATTTTGGTTATGTAAATGCCGACGTTAATGGTGAAGAGCGACCACAGTTTAAATATTTTGTCTGCTGATACTATGAAACCAAAATAACTAAAGAGGAATTCGCAAAGAAAACATAAAGATCATGAAAATAAACCTAGCGATTTCTTTGTGAAGAAGTTAAAAGAGTTTAGTAATAGAAATTAGCCTTTAATACAGTTTTGTCGTTGCCTCAAAAAGCTCTGCTTGCATCTTATAAAGTTGCACATAGTATGACCAAGTGCAAGAAACCTCACACTCTTGCATAAGATCTTATTCTCCGTGCTGCCGTCGATATAGTCGCAACAATGCTTGGAGATAGTTATGCTAAAAAAAGCAGAAAATACCAGTATCAAATAATACGATTAGTAAGCGTATTGATGATATGCTTCTTTCGAAACTTAGAAACAATATATTTGCTATTCCCCTAGATGAGGCAACGGATATTATGAAAGATGCACATTTGATAGCCTACGTTCGATACTGCGATAATGCATATATAAGTGAGGACTTTTTGGTAAAGATATTCAGAAAAAACCGTTAGGCCCGGATCTGTTTCAAATTATTGATAATTATATAGTAAACTCTGTCATGCAGTGGAAAAACTGTGTTGGTGTTTGTAATGATAGGGCACCAGCGATAGTAGGAAAATATGAAGGTCTACAAGTACTTATATTCACAAAGAATCCAAATGCCATTTGGCATCACTGAATGATACACAGGGAATCACTCGCTTCGAAGGAAAACGACCCAGAACTTCATTTGGTATTATCCATTGTAATTATTGTTGTAAATTATATAAAAACGAGGTCTTTAAGGGCAAAACTATTTTCTTCAATGTGCGATGACATGGGTGCTGACTATATAGCACTACTGTTTTATTGAAAATCTTGGAGGTTATCACATGGAACAGTTGTAGAACGGGTCTTTGAGCTAAGGCAGGAAATATATGCGTTTTTGAAAGAAGAAAAAAAATCAATATTTTAATATCCAGTTGCAAGAAAATAATACTCATATATTACAACTATCAGATAAAATTAATAAATTTTCGCCAAAATTGGACCTTGGTTAAACAAGATAAACAGTAAAGACACAAAAATGTTTATTAATGTAAAAACATTTATTAACGATAACAAACCAAGCTATATAAATGTATATGTTATTTGTAAATGCATCGAACATCACTTAAAAACGATATCTAAAAATTTTAAACTTTACTTCTTTGAAAATGATAATATTCTGACCAAATATGGGTGGATAACAAACCGTTTAAAGTTCCACCAGAACAATTTATTGATTTAACATCAAGTACAGAAAATAAGAGACAATTTTCGTCGACAACCATTGTCGAGTTTTGGATTAACTCGCAAGAAGAATTTCCAGCGTAATTCAAGAGAGCTATGCAGATATTATTACCATTTCCTACATCTTATCAGTGTGAAGTTGGTTTCTTTGTAGTAGCTTGTACAAAATCGAAATACAAAAACCGGCTCAACATCAAACGTGAACTAAAGGTAGCGATTACTCATTTAGAACCAAACATGGACAAGTTGTGCAGTTCAAAACAGGCGCATTTAAGCCACTAGTTTGTTGAAATAAACTGCCAGTTGATAGTAAATTTTATAGTTTTAGATTGTACTCGTAAGTACATTATACATGCTACATGTAATCTCTTGTAAAAAAAATAATATGCTAAACCTAAACATTAAGTTAAGTTAAGGTGTTTTGTATTTGTTTATTAGTTTCAATATACTAATTTGCGTTCTATTTTTTTTTATTTACTCTGGTGCCCCCCTCTTTGAGGACTTGTGCTCCCTCCCCCACGGGAGCAAACCCCACAGTGTGAGAAACGTTGGCCTAAATAGTAAAATTCCAATCAAGTGGAGAAACACTTCATTATGACATTGAGATCCAAATTTCTTCAGCTTCACAGTTTCCTAACTGTTGTAGCTTTAACTAAAGGAAACATTATCTCGAGATGTCAAGATAAATTTAGAGCAACCAATGTGTTTAAAAAAGCTATCAAGAGCTGATCCCAGAAACGTTAGAATATAAAAAAGTGGAAGGCGCATAACAAGATTGAGTGCTTCATTCAAGACGTGCAAGATTAAAAATATCAGAGCGGGGGAACCTAAATATATTTCGTGTCCCCTAAAATCAAGAGAAACGAGCATTAAGGAATCCTGCATCGAAAAGACGTATTACAGCGTTCAGCTTTTCGATTTTCCAGCTTTTTATTTAAATAATCTATGCTACTAACGCTGAAATATATCTTCTTTGCTTCATTTGTACACTTCGGGTAAATTGAAGAGAAAATTTAAGAAAACGCTTTCATTTCAATGCTGTCACTTATTTCGCAAGGGTCGGTTAAACTTGATACACCACCCACATTGCTTTAAATCATGTAAGTGTTTTTTGGTTAATATTAATCAATCTTGAGAACAGCTACATTTTGTAGCAGAGCCTTAATGAATATTTTGTTTTAAAATCCAAACCCAGCAGGTAGGCGGCTCGTTTAATTTAAAATTAGCATTTCCATAAAGACACAAGCTTCTATAAATGGAAATTTCATCGGGCGATTTGACTCGCTCCCAATAAAATCAATGGAGCGATCAAAGAATAACGACTTAATATTCCCGTCGTCATTTCGTCTACGATTTATTGCCAGCAATCGACCTTCAATTTTTCACTGCCCTTTCTACATTTTAAATCTCTGTTATCGAAAAGTTGGGAAAGCTTCCTTAGACCAGATGACATATGGAGAAAGAGTTTTACTTTCGATCCCTAAAAGCAGCCCTTGGCGACGCAACAGAATTTCTTACCCGAACAATTTCCAACAACCGTTAAACAGCAGTTCTGAAGTAAGGCCAGCGACGCCGTCGTAATATTTACGATATTTCCTTTTTAATATACAAGTCCTGAAAATGATAAATAGCCCGGAAGCTGCGAAATTGTGAAAAAATTGTTCATCGAGGCGATGTTGCTCAAAACAAATTATTTTAAGCACAGAGCAAACACTTTCGTTAATAATAGACGGTTAGGGATGTACCAATTTAATACTGAATGGAATTCGGCTAAAATCGCGAAATTTCCGCCACAATATGCTTTATCGAAGTTCATCATACCAGACCACGCTTTTATTTACCGTACCTATGGAGCTTTTTCCTGGTTTTTCACAACGGTGGATCTTCCGTCGCAAATGGGACAAAATAAACAGGTTCGTCCTAGTTAGTTGTTTGGAATAATTTCAGTTTAGAATTCATAAGGTACATTTTACTTTATACCTTGATGAATGCGAAACGAGGTAACGTTAGCAGCTTCGTAAGCGCATTTGCATAATTATTATGCATAAAGAACTTGGAATCGCAGAGGAGTCATGCAAAATTAGAAAGGAAAAATTCCTTGCTAATTTTATTTAAAGTGTGACAGTCGAGTGAATATATTTGAATAAAAAACTGAACGCCTGGAGAATTGGTAGGAAACAAAATTGCCGATAAAGAACATCGGAAGCTTGATAATGAGTTTTCTTTCACTCTATGTTACAGTTCTAATACTAGTCTGCTCATGTTTGGAAGATTATTCACAGTAGATTTTATGGTTTTGTAGAAATGGTCACAGAAACTACTAAAGTCTTCCTTTATGGGCGGGTTTCAACATAATTAATACTGTCAAATACTTTTAATGGTTTCTCATATCAGCAATCTCGATTTTCTATACCATTCGAAAGATATTTTCAGTTGACTTCAAACTCATTAAGCAATATATCAATAGTATATTATATCATGAGGGACTAAAGTGAATCATTAAATCCCGCGAGTGAATATTAATCGCTCAAGGGATTTAGGCACTTTAATGCTGTGTGATATACACTCTATTTTTGCACATTTGGGAACATTATCATGAAACATTTGAAAAATTTGGAATCTGCCAATTTGGAAACTGACAATTACAATTTAATTTTAAATGCGAATTTTATTAAGAATGTGTATAGAGTAATTTAAAAAAAACTGAATAGCAGCAGGCCCTGGATAGCCTGAAACAGTTGGCAGTACTGAAGTGTATTGTCAGTCTATGTCAAATTCGAGATTTGCAGGTTAAGTTTTGCGTCAGTGTGTGTCAAATGACCATATATTTTTACGTCTATATTGCTATTAGGGTCTGGGAACGGGCGAAAACATTACGGCGCCGACATAGTCTCACTCTGAGTACAACGCGTCTCGTGCGCATGCCTGAGAATTTGAAACTCCGCCTTTAGAAGCGAATTTTAAACTTGACCACTTCCCCACCGCGCGGATGATGCTTGCGTACAGCTCACCAAGTGTGTAAAGGAGTTGGTTGTCTGTCTCACTTACGCTGTGACTTCACCACTTACAGGCGTTAGCAATATAGTAGTATTAAATATATGCAAATGGCAAACAAAACCTAACCTACTAACCTCGAATTTGATATAGACTATAACAATGCACTTCAGTACGGCCAACTGATTAATTTTAAATACAAATATTATTAAGAATGATATGTACATAGATTTACCATAGCTACGGCAACATCCCTAGGGACTAAAGTAATTACTTATTAAGTACTTAAAATTTTTTGCCAACCGTTAACCATGTTCAAATACATTTTAAAATCTATTACGGAAATGATACATATCTATTAAACCTTACTAGCCACTACAGACTTGATTAATAATTATATTTTGGCACATAGGGAAGTTGTGTTCGTTAACTGGAAGATAGTATTTACATGGTGAAAGTTGAATATATCGGGTCCACCCAGGTGAGCAGTTCCTTGATGATTCTCGGGGGCGGGGACACAATGGCGATAGTCTTGATTCTCTAGGACCCCCGCAAATAGACATTTTGAGTGGTTAACTTGGCACCTTTCCCTGCTTGTTTATAAACAGTTACACATCAGATTGTGCTTTCATGTAATCAAAAACGCTTAGAACAGACACAGAATCAAAGACTGCAACTAACCTAAACAAGTTACAACGACACACAGCATCTTTGAATCGAAATTGATTCCAGGATTTGCTCGATTTGTAAAAGTGCTAACACAAAAATATATAATTTTTTTTATTAGAGTTATCGATAGAACTCGTCGGGGTGCTACTAGAACTGCAATTACAACTAACGTGACTTTAAAAAATTGCATCAAAAACTTGCTCGTTTTGTAAAAGTGCTAACACAAAAATACGCGTAACGTTTTTACTTCGAGTCTTATCAATTTTTTTTCATAGAGTTATCGATAGAACTCGTCGGGGTGCTACTAGAACTTTTATTAGAACTGCCTTAACTTTAAAAAATTGCTTCCAGGACTTGCTCGTTTTGTAAAAGTGCTTACACAAAAATACGCGTAACTTTTTTACTTCGAGTCTTATCAAAATTGTTTCATAGAGTTATTGATAGAACTCGTTGGGATTCTACTAGAACTCCTATTCGAACCACCGGAACTTAAAAAAATTAAAAAAAATATTTTTCCGGTTTATAATTTTTTTTTTGAAAATCTTTTTTTTGTTGCAGTTCTGGTAGCACCCGGAATAGTTCTATCGAAAAGTTTTATGACATTTTTTAATAAATATGACGGAAACAGACTTATAATGGTATTTGTCCGAGGAAAAAGTCAAGTTAGCACCCCAAATCTTCGAATCACCTTTTTTTATCTTAAATATATAGAATTATTATTAAAAATAGCAAGAAACTCTAGAACTCTTTGGAGTGCAACGGGAACTCTTGAAAAAAAATGACATTTTTTGAACTTGTGGTGCTAACGTCACAGAGGTCCTAAATAAGCAGAACTGGCACAATTACTTGTAAGCTCCATTGAAGATTACATCAACAATATAAATAAATAAATAAATACATTGATATAACAACAAAATTAAGTGCATTTCATTACAATTGATTTACTACCATTAGCATTAAGATCTAATTTACCTTAGTTTTCTACTTACATGCTCACCTGTTTGTAAACAAAAAGTTTACTTGACAAATTTGGTGTTTATGCTGATACGTTGAAGGTTGACAGCTGACATTCGGCTGCACTAGGCGGTGTCTATTGTACCACTTGTGTGAATATATTTGACAGTTAATTTCCGGTATTCCGTTGTTTGGCTTATTTAAGTAAACCTGCGCGTAATATCTTGTATCGATTAGCTTTTCAAATGTTTTCTGTAGTTTTTTGACGTATTGTATAATCTGGTTCATGAAGTTGTGCACTTGGTTGCCGTGAGTATCGGCACGGTTGTTTAGTAACTTTTGTCCGACTTACCGGTTTTCTTTTGGTTGGCAAGTGAACCGACAAGTAGCTAAAAACAGTTATTTGTCGCCAATTCTTATTGTTATATTAAGAGAAACACGTTGTAGGTGGATCTATATAAAGATGGCGGTTTTTTGATGATTTTGATACATTGTACAGTGAATGTTGACAATTTGGAATTCCATTCTAGATTATTTTTGAAGTCTGCGTTTTCTGATTATGCTGCGTAGAACTAAGGGGAAACGTTGAGCCTATTTACACCAGAACTAACTTTTCTAAAGCCACCTCGTTTCTGTGCGTTAATGGCGTTCTACTGCTTCTTGGTTTGATAATTTTTCGAAATTTGGGTTTGTGAATTGGATGAGATTGGAGTTTCTACTTGCGGTGTTGGCCCTTTGACTTCGTTTTCGTAGAACGCTGATTTCAACAGATAAGCCACAATGTTGCTTTACTGTAAATGACTATTTTGCAGCAATTTAGAATATATTAACGTGGATAATTTTATGAGCTCATGATATTTACAATTTCTTGTTTATTCCGATTTTACCATTTATGCATTAATGCAGTAGTGATTTATATGCACATTTTCTACGTACCTTGCGCTTTGTTTATTTGTACATTCAATTTACATTTTAAATTAGAAATTATATACGTTACGCTGTTAACTCAGCGTGTGCACGTCGCGGATTTAATGTTGGGTTTGCCTTAATTATCATAGATATAATATTCTATTTTGGTACAATAAACTGGATATATTATTTTTTGCATTTATTGAAAATACAACTTTACTTGCGCCGCATTTATGTCTTCTCTTTTCTGCAACAGGTTACAGCTTATCAAAGAGGCTGCGTCTAACAAATATGTTTTCATAGCTCTCTTTAATGTAAGTTGCGATTACTATATTACCGGAAAATCTTCCAACTTAAATCCATGAGGTTGTTGAACAACAAGTTGGTGGCGCCCGTGATAGGTTTTGATCATTTTTCCATTTTCCAGAGTAGCTCAGCTCAGCTCAGCCGTTGAACGGCATTAATTACGGGACTGTTTTGGGTATTCACGGCCTGCATTGAAACGTTGTATTGTTTACCATAACATTCTACGCCAAAAGGAAACTTCTTTGTTTTCATAACTTTTGTAGTGACGGCCGTGTAACTATTGCACATGACATAATCCTAAAAATAAGTAGTTAAACTATAGATGGTTTATTGCATATACATTATTCCAAGTAGAAATTATTTCTTACAGTTGATAAAATGAAACTATTAAAGCTACGAAAAATATACGAGGTACATTTTTATAGTGGATTATATGGTCAACATTTCAACAATAACCATATTTTCACTTTCCGCAAAACAGGTATTATTGCTTTCTATACATCTCTACTATTGCAGTCTACTAGTTGAATTAGTAAATAAATAACAAAGTTGTTTGTCGCAGTTAAATTTGGCTCTATTGGTCAAATGAGACGTTAAAGTAAAATGTTCAGGTAAATGATTTCCGGTAGATATTATGTTTTGATTTTGTAATTAGTACCTAGCCATTAAACTTGTAAGCTATTGACAATGGTGCGTGTAATTACAATTAAAACGAACTTTGTTGTACTAAATTTTCCTGATGACGAAGAATGAAACATGTGACATACGTTGTACGATTTACTTAATCAAATGAATTCGTCTGAAAGAAGACAAAATTTGCAAAGCAAAAGAAGAAAATACAATTCAATACAATATTTTACTGAAAATAAATTGTAAAAAAATATTAGAATAACCCATGATACCAAAGGAAGTATCGATGAAACAACAGCACCTTGTCTGAAGATCAAATTGTTTTCTAGAAATATCTACAAAAAGAAGGTATAAATGTGAAACAGAATTACGTAATCTTGTGAAAGGTAATGCAGTTGTAACTCTTATGCAATTTGAGACATTTAAGGCATGACT
This sequence comes from Agriotes lineatus, assembly GCA_940337035.1. Classification (NCBI taxonomy): domain Eukaryota; kingdom Metazoa; phylum Arthropoda; class Insecta; order Coleoptera; family Elateridae; genus Agriotes; species Agriotes lineatus. The sequence continues at coordinate 106,850 of CALNHX010002383.1, read as the reverse complement.
ACGAATTATCAGATTGGAGTAGAGTTGTAATGGCCTTCATTTTTTAAGAAATCAATTTTAATTACTAGATCAGATAAAATGCTATAATAGTATTGATAACATAGAACTATAACTATACTTAATATTATGTAGAATTTATAGTGCGTTATTTCGTGTTAATCATTTTCACTGTCTTCGTCACTGGTCACAAATATATCTTGCGGTAATTATCTTTTCAGCCTCTTATGAATATATCGCTTACCTAGCGAGTATGTCTCTGCACTATCACAGTTATGAATATTATGATAAGAGTTGTTGCTTAGTTTATAGATATAATCACTTACTATTGGGATTTTTAACTTGCGGTGGATTTGGAAATTTCGTACATACCAGGAAGCGTTTGTAGAAAATCTGAGGATTTTGTTTTGAAGAGTCTGTATTTTGTTCATTTGGGATTTTTACGCTGCACCCCAAACTGTGCACCCGCAAGTTGTTATGAGTCGAAGTACTGATTTATAAATTAGTAACGCGCACTCCGTTTTAAGAGGTGCTATTTTGTTAATTAAATGATATAACTGTCCCAATCCGTTGTTGCACGCATTCAACTTGTGGTATCCCTACGTTAATCGCCGATTCATCTAAATGCCTAGGTATTTTATATCACTGTCCGGAGGATTTCATTCAATTGATCTGTTATTAAGTCATTAATTATTACGTTAGTTGGCTCTTGAGGTCGCCTTTAGGTAAATACTTTGGTTTCACACTTTCGTTGACTTCCAATTTCCACCTTTTAAACCAACCCATTAGAACGTTTACTGAATTCTGTAGCTGTTGCGAGACAGTAGCTATATCTTCGTGTTGAACCATTAGCGTTGTATCGTCAGCAAACACAGCTATCGCAGTACTCGAAGGCTGGGGGATATCAAGCATGTAAATATTGAATATAATGGGTTCTAAAACGGACCCCTGCGGCACACCTCATTTGATGTCGCAAACAAGCAAGTCACATGGACAAGGTTACCAGTTTATTACGGGGCTAAATTCAATTAAAATACAGACAAAATCACGCGATGGGAGCTAGTTTCTTACAGCATAGAACGATAATTAGAACAATGTTAATAATAAATAAGCTACAGGAGTAATTTAATTTAGAAGGTGAAATAAAGCCACTCGGTAGCGTAGCACTCCTTCTGCACCCGGGATCATTTCACTGTTTAATAACGTGCTCCTGCTAGATGCTTATATTAGCTCAAAATTGACGTTCTAAGGCGCCACGATAGTTTATACTTGGGAATTATACAACTGTACAATCTCTCAAACCACGAAACGAGATACAATCAGCTTGATTGAGTTGTGTGTCCTTAGTATTTCCAAAAGATCAAGTAGTTACCTTTAGCGCGCAGTACCGGTCTGGGTTTACTTACTTTAGAACCCTTTCTGTAAACCACTTTACAGAAAAGGAATATAAGAAAGCACACCACTCACAGTAAAACTATCGATTCTGCACATAAAGAGCATCCAACATTAACAACTTCCTAAGTGACGTCACTGTATATGCAGCCTCCTCATAAAATCTTATTCACACCATCAAGGGCCGGTTTAATTATTATTTGTTAGTTTGTTAAACTGAAACCCTGAAGGTATTTCTTAATTTAGCTATTTTAGAACGTTATAAGACAAAATTTGATTTGACGTTAAACAGCTTGGTTCACAACTATCTGTGCGTGCGTTCACTTTACATCAGTCTAGAGCATTATTTATCGAAGCACTGTTATTACATGAAACATAAATACGTGTTCTAATCTGGTTATCAGGGCGAATATGCATAGCAACTTAAAACTGAGGAAACTAATCCCTGAAGAAGGCGTATACGAAGTCTAGGTGTGCGCGAAGATGGCTGAATGGTGATGCGATATCCATAACCTCGTCTACGCAGGTCGTTGCATTATAGCGCGTTCGTGTTCGCTCGCCCCTGAATGAAACCCTACTTAAAGTGAAACAAAGCAGACAGAACTGAATTCCACCAAAACTCGCTGCTTTATAAATTTAAAATATCGTAACAAACTTGCAAGCTATATTTTTCCGTAAGAGACATTTCTCGGGAGGCGTTTGCACACTTCATATATGCTTTTTATAAATCCATCGTAATTGAAACAGACTGCTTTATTAAACCTTTTCTAATTGAATTCTTTCGAATGCCAAATTTCACATAAAACTAACATGTTCAAGTTTGTTACTTTTTTTCGTATTTATATACAACAAAATAATGCCGTTTAGTTTTTTTTTAACAGTAAATGAGGTTAGATACATGCGCTTACTAAAAATCCCAGTAGTGTTTGACTAATGGCTACAACAAAATCATCCCAGATAAAATAAGATATAGCAACCACCATATCCGCCCTCATAGCGAGCATTCAGTATGCCCCAAGGACTACGCCTGCATGAGAAATAAACAATAGGTAATAAATATTATCTCCACGGAACAAAGGTTTTAAGGGGTTTAGGAGACGTGAAAATATGAGCGCAAAAGTACGAATTATTAGGGCAGTTTGCCAAAGCTTGACAGGAGAACTGAAAACCAATATTAAAAGACGCACAGCACGAATGGGGAAAGACAAATAATTTTTTAATCAAAGACCGAATAATTATTTAAACGTAGCACAAACCAGGCTGCAGAGACAGCGAGTTTATATTCCAGAACTCTTTGAGTACAAACTTAAACCAATATTGAGCGCGTTCTAATTTGAGCATTTCATTAAAGTGAATATCTTTTCAGAAAGTCAAATAAAGAGAAGGAAAACACATTTTTAAAAGTTTGTTTTAACCTTTTCTTTAAAGGATGTTTGATAACTTCGATAATATTAAGCTTCTGCATTGGGAGGGATGTTATTTCCTCATCGTAGTCATGAAATTTGTATAAGCAGTAGACATGGCAAATTTTAGAAATTAATTAGATGATAATGTGATACATACTAAATTATAAATTTAACTAACGATTTAGACAGGAAGTGCTGCGGTATCTTACTTATATTGAACAAAATCTATATTTTCCAAAACCAACAAAAAACACTTAGTAAAAAGCTACTGAAAATAAATTTTAGAAAATACAGTCACACTGTTTCTTTTCAATATCCAGAACATGAAGGTAAAAAAGTTAAAATGAACTTCGTGTTATGAAACCATCAAGGTACTCAATAATGGACTAGGCTTTTATATAAAAGCAATGTAAAACTTTTTGCTTCGACTTCTGCGGCCAAACCTACTTCAACTTTTGAAATTACTTTTTGTAATTTAGATTTATTTTATTATGTTTAGTTGTAAAGTATTTCTATTAAACCAATTCTTATGTTTTATGGTATATTTTATTATTTGTATGTAACCCATCCAGAATATGTTAATGAATCGCAGAAGAAATTGTATATAAATGTAAGTTTCATTCGCCTTGATTAAAGTGTACAAAACTGTAAATGAAATCCGATACCATAAAACCCAGGAAGTGAGGTATGCAGAAACAAAAGTTATTTATGTTCTATTCATTCTTATTATAGTTTCTCATATTTTATATTAAATAATATGAAAAACATCTAGCAATAGCATTTTGCATCTGAGGCTTACACATTTTTATGTCATTTATAACTATTTAAGCATTTAATTGCTCCATTCTTGATAAATCTAAGTTATACCTACTATCTAATTAAATTAAAGTCAAGTTTCATATTTCAATATATTAATTTTTCTAAACAATTCTACGCTATTTTCTACAACATTTCAAGCTCCAAGGCATTCTGGTTGCCTACCTTAGACTATTCAAGGCCTTCCAAATGTTGGGCAAAGCCCTTATTTTTTTCGACCACTTCCCATTGTGTGCTACTTCAGGAAGGCTGCTTTGTGAATTACGTTTGTGAAGTCAGTATTTTTGGCGATTTCTCAAAATCAAACATGGTTTGGATACATACCTGAGAAGCACATGTTACCATTTTGGCAAAACGAAGCAGGACATCTGAATGGCAGACCTAGCTTCCTTTTGTACTATTTGGTTAGATTTTATAGCGTTCCGTTCTTTTAGCCCATTTTCTCGTATGGTTGAATTAAGCACCTTCGCACTTTGGCCTTCTGTTACCTCAGCTTGCTCGCCTAGGGTTCGTGTGCATGAGGATTCCATTTCTGCAATTGATTCGAAGTCAGATTTTTTTTGAAGCCCCATCATCGAAACTACTTCTGCATGTCGAAGATTGCACTGCCGAACCTAGAGTAATCACGTGGCTCCTTTGACGCTCATCAACAGGGCTCCTAATACGTCTGCTCGTTACCTGGTGAACAACCACCAAAGGTCTGTTTTAATCATGAGCCAAGACATCGGGCTTTGACCTAACCTGCAATTTGGGATTCTTTTTAATGTGTAATAATGTTTGTATTAGCTTTTATTGAATTCGGCAAATATCAGTTTGTTTTCAGCATTTCATAAATACAGTATAACGTAGTACTTACCTATTTAGGGCAGATTTTAATTAAATCTTCGTTTAATTGTTAACTGTCAAAGATAAGATTTCGGTTGCGGATGTTCCACGTGCCATCCCAATTAGTATTACTTGTAATTTTGGCTTTTGTAAAGCGATTCTGCATACGCCTTGTAATTTAGTTTTGGCCTTTCACTTCATGTTAGTGACCGAATAACACATTTGAATTAAACTCAATTTAATTCCCTACTTGCAAGATATTGCAATAATTAATTCGCTTTACCGGAGATATTCAAACCAATGAACATTTTAAATCACTATTAAGTTCCCTACCCTGAACTAAGATCTTGGAGTCTGTAGGACCATTTTGTTAATTATTATGAACAACACGCTCTTGCCTTTGAGGATTTAGGGTCAAACTCAATACGAAACCCAAAATGTAACCATTATATCATTATCGCGGTCACGCGCTTTTGCCGAGTAACCTACCGGTAATGCAAACTGCTAATTTTACAGTCAAGTTGTATTTTTTCATGGTAAGCATTCATAACTTGATTAAGGTCGTTTATGATTTTTAAGACAACTTTAATACTGTAATACTTCCCTTGAGATATTTAATCTTGTTTTGCTTTGTGTATGTACTGACGAATACTTTTGACTGATATTATACTGCACTGATTTTTATGCCTACGAATTTTATTTGTGCTCTTGCCGTCCTCTCTGTTTTTCAGAGATTCGTTAGTAGCAGCTTTCGATGTATTGTTTTTTGGTTAGCATAGTGCTTGTTTACTTGCTACTTAGCGCTCATATTGTTTTACACCTTAAGATTAGAATCTTTTGTTTGACCCACGACCAGCTCGGGCTGAGAAGTCGGTTATCTTTGCTTATCTGCTTTTTACGGCCAGAGTGACGATACTAACATATAATCATTTTTTAATATCCTTCAAAACACAGCATTTAACATCCCTCAAAAGATGCACTATCAGCACATCATGCTGACATTGTATACCCTTGATTGGTTAAATGTATGCTTCCGACACAAATATATTGGTGGCTGATTCTTGACAATAATCAGAGCCAGGCCCGGATTAAAGGGGGGGCCAAGGGGCGGGCCCTGAGCCACCCACCAAGAGTGCGCCTCCCACCAATATAGGGGTAAATATTACAAAACAGGAAAAATACATGTCTCTTTGCTGTGAACTGTTTATAATGATAGGAAACCTTTAACAAAAATTTCCATACATTCTATCTTACTTATCTAACTTGATATGAAATGTAATGATCAAACTTTATATTTTAGATTAGTTAGAATTATTTAAAATCATAAAAAGTTATTGTACTGGTGGACTAGCCTGTTTTGCCAACAACATAGTAATTCACATTAAATTTAGTTACAATGATTGATAATTTACTAATTTGCACCAGTTATAATTATTCACAATTAAATGTTTAGTATGTTTTTACTTGAAAAACACAAATTGCATTATATTAAAATAATAAAAATGATTTATTATTTATTATTGGTGACCAGGAATAATTATGACCATTATCCAGTGTCCTAGCGTCATAGCGTGTAGCTTTCATTTTCCAACTTGCTCATAGGTGGCAGCACAATCACAATGTCAGAACAGAACTAGTCTTATAGAGAGTAGTGATGTTATGAGTTATTGAGTGACAAGTACAATCTCAGTTATGTTCTCATGTTTATGTGTAGCAACTCGTCAGGTCTTATTTAGATGACTTGGATATTACATTTATCGATGAACTGTGTCAGTTTGTAACATTTGGCAATATATTCACAGACGAGGAGCCAAAAGATATCAGCACTGAACTTTTCATATACAGTTGGGGAATCAATACAGTTTACATTCTGCAATCATTTTTTTTTTGCTCATCGTTTAAATAATATCGAGGTACTTTAAGTGAACTTAAGTACTTTTAAATTTTTTTATACTTAACGTATCAAACTAAATTTATTGCATTCTACTGATTTTTTAAAAACTTACACCGAAAAACTAAGGTGTAAACTGTTTTGATTCTGTGACTGTACAAGCTTATCATGAAAAGGGTGTTCAGGACACTTTCCAAAACATTGAGATAGCTCTAAGGATATATATAATTTTGATGGAAACAAACTGCAGAGGCGAGCGCTTCTTCTCAAAACTCAAACTGTAATGGTTATAAAGTTCTTCATTCGCTGATTTGTAATATATTTATGTGTTATTTGTGTTATGTTATACTATACTTTTTAATAAAAAAATTGAATAATTTTAACTGTATTTCTCTGCGTAAATAAACTTTTGTTCATAAACTTTTGTTCGTTTCATTTCGTGTTTTGCGTTACATATTGCAACACCTTGAAACAATGGGCCTCCCACCAAAATGGGCTCCGGGCCACCCAGATCTTAAATCCAGCCCTGATCAGAGCCATCCGAGGATTTAAATCTGCATTTGTAGAAATAGCATAATTTTCTTTTTAGAATAACATCAGCTTCCTTTTGTAAAAGTTTGTCATAGAGATAGAAGATGACTTCATGGTAGACACACATTTCTAGAAACTCAAAATAAACCTTGTTTGTGGGATTGTAATACCTAATTCACTAAATTATTCTAATGTAATGTATACTACTGTATTTGGTATTCAAATGGAGGCAGTGCAAACATTTGATTTACAGTGTACGATCAAACAGCAGCTATTTATTGAACGGCGCACAATATTGGGAAAATGCGCAGTTGGCCATTGTCCTATTGAATTATAAATAGGAGAACAATTGGTTCTGAAAATTAAAGTTTGTAGTGCAATAGGAAAATACAAATCCAATTTATACCTTTGAGACAGTTGTGGCTGATAAAACAGCTTACAAGCTAAGCTTACAACTTATTTTCGCATTTTCTTTGGGGTAGCACTGATGCCCTCTTCAAAAGGCCTGTCAAGTGACCCGTAAAATTAACCTGAAAATCAAATTTATTTTAGCCGAAACTGTTTGGGCAAGCCTTGTTTGTTCACAGCAAACCTTTTCGAGCTGATTCAGTGGCATATCAGAATCAGGAATTTATGACAGCTCGCCCATGTATTTCCTGAGCCTATGGTTTTCCTTAAATTGGCATTTCCAAATTCGCGTTTCTAGTACGGCAGTAGTTTCATAAATTTACAATAGATTGTGTTTACATTAAATATCTGAAAACAGCCACACTTGTAATTTATGCAAATCATTTTTGTTCTCCATATTTACAATAACAATTGTTATTGAGACTCTCTCGAAAGAGCTGGTTTAAATAAACACATTCAGCACACATTTTCATTTCACCGAATGAAATAAACGCAGAGAGAAAATATAAGTTGGAAGTTTCATTGACGTCATGAATTGCTCCCAAAGTCGAGGCAATTTTTTGTAAGTGAAAGTGGATCAATTTCGTCTTCGCGGGCAACCGAATAAAGTTATTTCCTTTAACTAAACTCAGGAAGTTACTTTACAATTCAATATCAGCAGCAACAAGAACATTATCAAAATAGCGAACAAAAAGTCTCGGAACATTATTTTTTATAACCATTTTGAGTGCTACTAATGCATGAGCCACTGCTAGAACAATAATTTATAAAGTAAAAATATAAATATTAACTAATCACAATACTTCGAAATTGGTTTTCTTGCATGTTTATGCATGCTTTAGGAGTATTTCGATTGAATGAATCGCTCAAATACGTCTTATTTAAAATTCTGTAAACACTTTTTCAGTTTTCGGATATGTTTACGCTTGTTTTATGGCGATGTAGCTTACTACATTCTCCAAACTGAATTTACACTTTGTATTTTTTCGCCGTAGTTAATGTGAAAGATTTTACTATTGTATAAAATAGTTAAAATGTTTATAACTCTCAATTAGGCATAACAAGTATTTCTGTTTGGCTACTAAATAAAATAACGCATAGAAGCTATTTAGCTTGTTTTCACAACCATTACAAAAATGGGGTCCGCCTTTGTAAGTTAATTTGTTTCGTAGCATATATTCTGTCATGTTAAAAATGTGTAGCAAAAAATGTATAACATGAAAGCTAACATTTATGTACGGAGTCTGTGTAAACAAAATTTTGTAGCTGATGATTTTGCTTTTGGACGGTTTTTGTGTACTAGCTCGAATTTGCCTTAAAACGCACTCCGGCAGTTATTTTACCCTCGCACGTTCGTTAGTTCTTCGGGAATTTATTTGAATATAATTAAATATAAATCCTTCAGACACGCAACTCTCAGGCAGTAGCAAGATACAGAGTCTTATGGAAGATAATGGTTGAGGACACTCAGGCCCAATGAGAGCTGCAATGCCACGGAAGAAGAAGAATCATAAAGAACCATGTTACACAAATTTTGGGTAAAATGAATCCAACAAGAGGATCTACCCAATATCCACGCCAAAATGTAATTTATAAATATTTAAACAACAGGCCTTAATTACAACGAAATATATATTGAACTGCTCCCATATGAGGACTCTGTTAAACACCAAACCGAATAGTAGTGCTAACTCATACTCACTTCGTCACACGCATCGGAACTTAAAATGTAAGTACATCGACATATAAATTAAAAGTGAATCGGGGCATGAATAAACGGTTCGGCTTCAAATAACTGTTGCATTAATAACGCCAGGTTCGTCGTAAGTATTTAAAAGGAACCCAGAAATCGGATAAATAATCTACATTGAAAATATTATTATATAAATATTTATAATTGATTATATGAATAGCATACGAGATCTTATAGCAAGTACAACATGGTTAGTTTAATTAAAGGTGCTCAGAATCGATCAGGCGAAGTATAAAAACCCTAGCTAGAATTAGTATCACTTATTATTCGAGAAGAACTATCTAGTGAAGTGATCCGCATCATATTATAAGACATATTCTATTTATTGTACGCAAAGCAAGCACTTCATCAGATATACCTCGAATATCAGCGAGATTATCCGTTTAACAAATAGAATATACGGCTTAAATCCGCAAAATACACAAAGCAAATGAAAAATAATACACAATTATGTATGTATAATCTATAACCTCATTTACCTTGCGGTGTAGAGGCTGGTGCTTTATGCGCTGGCAGCTGGCGGTACAATGCTCAACTTGCCCCGGATTCGGGATACAGAGTTGGAGTGCGCCTTGGGTGCTTGAGCAGCAACCATTGTGTGACTTGTGTGTCGTGGTGATGTGTTGACCTTGTTACTCTATCTCTTAGGTCTGTGGTTCTGAGTAGAGCACAGTTAATTTGGTCCCCAACTGTGAATGGTCTCACTGAGCCCGATTCTAATCGCCAAGGATACGGAAAAATTCCGACCCCAGCGGGATTCTAACCGAGGACTTGCTTAATGCAAGCCTGGGGCTTACCCATCTGCGCCACGCAGCTTCTTCTAATACACAATTATACTGAATATAAAATCTACAATAAGTAACGCCCATAATGAAAGCGAAAAGCATAAAACAAAAGTTTAAATAAAATATCTACTGCTGACCACGTATCTGGAAAGGTAAGAGAAGTCACAATCGGCCAGAAGAGATCCGTGCTACCAGATGGTATGGTTTCTTCTCAGCGTACATATGACTTCTTCGGCGCTTGAAGCCTTACAATAGGTTGTCGGAGATAACGTGGTGAATATTGGGAGGTCACTTAGAAAAAAGCCTAAAATAAACCAGAAAAAACATCAGAACACATGAATGCAGGATGGTTTAAATAGGTAGGTGCAGCAATTCGACAAACTACTATACCAAATCTGCACCTGGTTTTCGGGATAAATCAGTTAAATAAACCGCACCAAAAGAATCCCCAAGAAGTATATCTTCGAAGATCGGAAGTAAAGTTAAGAGTCAAAAATTTCCAAAATGAGCACATAGAAAATATTCAATTCCTGAAGTTATTGACTAGCGTCTTTTCAAAAACAAAATACTAATTACGAATCCAAAAATTTCACAAAAACTATATAGAAACCGAAAACACCCAACGACGTGAAAAGTAGCCGAAAGTACTGTAAAACTGGGTAAAAATTATAGATAATATTTTAGGGCCGCAACAACCTAATAAAACAAAATACGAAAATTTAAAACAAGAAGCCATATTTCATCTTTATAGAATTTAAAAATTACAATAAAACGTTGGTGTAAATATTGAAAACATTTTTTAATGGCCGAATTTGTAAAATTAATTACACTGAATTTAAAATCTACAATAGTTAACGACAACCATATAGATTTCAATCGTAGCTAGAAGCGCAAGGGCATGGACTGCGGCGCCGGGTACACGAAAAGTTGGATAAAACAACGAAAGTTTTCTATATCAATTTTTTTAATGGTCTACTTTGCGGAATCAATTACATTGAATTTAAAATTTCCCTCCATAACAAACGTGATTCGACAGGTTATTAAATGGTTTCAGCATCAATTAGAAATGCAAGATTGTTGGCTGCGGCTCGGGCTACACTAAAAAGTGTATACAATACTCCTGTCCTACACTTCTCTCCACGTACGTCGAAAAACAAAAACTCGTAATCGACCAGAACGGTATCCGTGCTACCAGGTGGTACACTTTTGTCAGAATTGCAATATTTGTGGTAGGTTTTCGGAGATAAGGTAGATGATATTGGATGGTCACTCAAACAAAGGCCTAAAATAAACCTGAGAACCACTCTATACATGAGATTTTCTTTGTCTAACGGGTGATTTTACTTCCCGTGCTACCAAGTGGTATGGTTTTTCAGCATTCCAGGCCTTCTAATAGGTGGTCTGAGATAAGGTCGAGGATATGGGTGGACACTCAAACAAAGGCCTATAATAAACCTGACAAAACGTTAGACAACCTAAAGATGAAGCACCTGGAATTTTGGGTGTTTAATAGATGACCAGAATGTCTGTCTACGCCTGATTAGCGCCGCTTTTCGCGATAAATCAGTTTAAACGTTTCCAAAAGTTGCCCGTAGCCTCGGAAGTAAAGCTAAGAGTTAAAAATTTCTGAAATAGAAAAGTAATTCCATTTTACGGTTATTGACTTAGAACTTATCATAGAAGGAATGCCAATTACAAATTCAAAAATTACCAGAAACTATATAGGCTACCCTAAAAAAACAATACTGTGAAAAGTTGCCGAAACACAACGTTTCGGAAGTTTTGATCTATTCCTGTCTTTAGGTATTTCTGGTTAGTCCTGAGAAGGACTAATATTGTACATTTTTCTACGTAAACTCGTGCCTCCCCCGGCGTTTGAACCCAGGACTGCTGGCAGTAGAACCAATTAGCCAGGCTAGCGCAGAACTAAAGCCCATTTGGGTTACACTACTGCGCAGAGAATTACAAAAATAGTCTACTGCACATACAGCGGTAAGATATATATAAGTTTACAACTAAAACATATAACCTCGCTGGTGGCCTAGTGGAAAGAGTGGCAGACTAGCAATCACAGCGATCAACGATCCCGGGTTCAAACCCTGGGGAAAGCACGAGTTTGGGTAGAAAAACGTACAATATCAGTCCTTCTCAGGACTAACCAGGAACACCTGAAGACGGGAGTAGATCAAAACTCCCGAAACGTTGTGTGATATACACCTTAGACAGTGGAAAAAGTCCTATAAAACATATCGTAATAGACCACTGCCAAAAAATAACACTCAGAGAACAACTGGATAGTAATAACTTTATCGTCGTGTATAATACAAAATTGTTTTCTTTAGCAAGAACTTTAACAATTTCAAAAGAAAAATAACAAAAGTCGATCACATTTTAAAATGTTAGTAGCTAGATTAGGTTGCTAGGATAATACACAGCTGTAATATTTAATTTAAATAAAAGTTAGAAAATTAAATTATTTTATCTACCCTTGATGTTAAAGTGCTAGCTTATCTACCCTTGCTGTTAAAGTAACACTTGACCTTTTTTTTGAGTCGATTAAAGCACAATTTAACATTTGGTATAGAAAAAAATAATTTTATTCGTTTTTAATATGTAAAATATATATTTATCTAACAGCTATTTAATTTTAAAAATATTATACTCATACAAATCTTTTTTATTACCTTCGAACAATCAGGAGAATGTTGAAATTTGACTTAAAAATTATCTGGTATTTAGCCTTGTCTTACTATTGTACTAATATTTATTAGTATAAAGATTAGTGCGGTTCTTCACTGAATACACGTCTGTTAAAGACCCATTTGTATCAAACCCAAGATTTTCTCTAGAGACAAATCCTATCATTACCAAACCCTCATAAATCTTACCTTTTAGATAATGGAATAATTACTCATTTCAGGTAGTCCCTGTCGTATAATTAATACAACAAAGTGGCAGCCAGCGGTTGACAAGAGAAATTCTATTTTCAGAAATAAATGCTTTATAGAAAACTTCAATATTACATTCGATAGAACTGAAATCACTGTAGATTCAGTTGACTGGTTGAATACAGATGTTTTGCTTGTGTAGCAGAAATAAGAGAAACGCGATCACCATTTATTTGGGGAATTCCCTAGAAAAGTAATAACAGTGTCATATAGAATTATATATTTAGTTTTTCTTCCCTCGTCTAAAAGACTAAGGTCTTCATGTTTCAGGGTCCCTAGATGACGAAAAATAGTTTTTCTCAATTTCGTCTGTCTGTCTGACTGTCAGTCTGTCGCGGTATAACTCAAGACTATTTGTCGGAGGAAGACAATATTTTGCATACACATTATATATCTACCTGGCATAAAACCGAGAGAATTTCAGACAAATATATACAAGGTAAGCACCCTAAAAAAATAAAATTGTGTTTATTTGTGGGTTAACTTCGCAATAAATACAAGTAATAATTTGTAAATAGCGCAGGATTTATTCTTACCAAAAATGGGCTGCAATAGATACAGAATAAATGTTGTACGATACAAAAAGGAGCAACAAATTAGTGCGTTACTTAATACCCCTGCAACGCAGGAATTCGGAGGTTCGGTGCTCCGTAGCTCAGGTAGAAATAGCCCGTTCCCTTGGAATATCTCACAAAACTCTGGCACTGCATTATTTGAAAATATATTTAATTTATTAGAAACGTCAAGATATTTTTACTCCTAACTTAATTTGATTTTTAAAATTATTTAGTGTCACAATGTCGACGAGGGAAGTTCTAGGTAAAACCTTTTACAGATTTTTTCATATACGTTTAGTATTAAAGACACCGTTTCTGTACAATCCCATGGTGAGAAGATATGATATGGCGTAAGTTCCCGTCACATCAAAATAATATTTTATACATTTGCCATGTGTTAATTTTACAGAATATACAGATGTTATGTTAACTATTGCTGTACATGCACTACTGTACATTCCTCTATAGGAAGACTGGACCACCGGCATAGCAAATTTCTAATGTTCATATAATTTCTTGGGATTATAAATATTTATTTACATCAATATTGGGTATTTCAGTATTGGATTTCTAAACTTTTTAATAACCTGAAAAGCTTCAGTAGTTGGTTAAAACATTAACATTCAGCAACGATGTTGTCTCAGGTCGACTTGAAGTTTCAGATAGTGCACTTAATAACGTTGAACCACACGTCCAAGCCGCTTGGAAATTATTCAGCCAGCATCTATTTTTGGAGATTGTTACAAAGCATCATTTGGAACTTTAACGAGCTCAGGCTCTTGGATTCTGTTCTTACCTTTGAGGGGCACTTTAAGCACAGGGGGGTTTGGTTAAGGTACCAGATCTTCTCGGCCTAAATTAAGGTCCACGTGGATCGTTAAATAGCCTCACGGAAAGTACCGAAAACTCCGGTCTCGAATTACGGAGATAAATGATTTATTCAGGCTTTTTCCCAGAATCAATATTTGTTTTGAAAGATAGCGTAATGAAGTTTCTAAGCAGCGACTCAAGAGATTTAAATCAATATAATATCGCAACGCCTCGCATAAAGTAAGGACGCAGGGTTATGGATAATGGGATCTGCTATTCCTCCCGAATGTGTAGTTGGGAATTCCTCCATGGAAAGTAACGTTTTTATTGGTTTTACTAACGCTCAATAAAAGCGTCTCGCTGGCGTTCCAAATTGTTTTTCTGCTTACATTGGTCTCGGCCGATACTGAAATTGGGTTTGAGGGGGACAAAATCATTCTCACTAGAGACGAATTGAAATCTCAAACTACTATCAGGAAAATTATTGTTTCATTGATGGGTGCTTGCTGGACACAGAAAATAAATTGGTAAATTCCAATTCAATTCTAACAGCAGCCATTGATTACACTAGCTAAAATTAATTACTTTTATAAATTTGCTTGAATCCTCATTAAAAATGTATCTAATATGGTTTTAAACTAAAACGCATATGCGCATAACCCCTGTCCTACAAACACTTTGCATTAGTTTAATGAGCTTTTATACTTACTGTTGGCTTTGTAGCATTAATCAAATCATCGAATCTGGCACTTATGTACTATGTACATTTACATCATAATTGCAAATCATATGAAAACACTGATGAAGTAGTGGCTATGGCAATTTAAAGGTAACATAGCTACTAAATATTCAAATGCCTGCTATCTATCGGTTTATAAGATTCACTGCGTCTTCGGTATCTGGCAAAACCATTTTCAAGGATGGGAATAGATTTGAAGCGGGTTTAGAGAAACACAGTCCGAGTTTCACAGCAGCAATTTTGCGATAGGGTTCCATGCTGTAATTACAGTGAACACCAGAACATACGTGGCGATGAAACTAGGTAATCCCGGGACTACCCGGTTTAGGGTTGGAAAGCCTATTTCACGGTTCTTTTTTGTGGGAATTTGGAAAAGCGTGTTGACTTGATTTGGCCATTTTCCTACGCAAGTAATACTATTGATGGTAGGAGCATATAGAAAACTATGTACGTGATCAGAAATTTCAAATAAAATGCCAACTTTAGCTAAAGAGATATTTTTGATTAAAAATATCTAAATTCCCTGCATACGTTAAAAAATCATATATCTTATTATGTGCTTGCGTTATGTTTTTACGATATGTCAGTGGTCAGATGCAGAGAAAAGCAAGTAGTCAAACGAAACGGGGTAAATGTACCTATGTATACCACTATTTTTAAACAAACGCTACGGTCAGTTATTTGAACGGCAACAATAAACCCCCCTACCAACTTTAAAAGCATGGTAGGTTGTATGGTAGATGATAGATGAATAGCTAAAGTGATAAACTTTTCTAAAGGATAGCTACAGTTTAAAATTACCGCAGTAGGGTAAAAGTAAGTCCGTTACCTTAGTGGGGGAGGGAATGCCGATTCTATATAGTTTGCTAGGGCACAAGCCAATCCAGCAAATTACTAAGCGCCACTTACTGATATAAGCTTGCGGGTGGGGTGGAAATTGCTTATGCTTGGCTTGAAAATAATATATTTTCAGCTTTATACGTCAAATAAAGAAAAACTAATATATCAAAACATCTATTAATTTTAACTATCGAGTTGCAAAATAGTTGGAACAATGACAGTTCAGGTGCACTTATGTGCATAACTTGTAGTTTTTAATTGCATTTAATAGCCCTAAAGCTGTGCCAAAATTGCAATAAATAAAACAAAGCCAAAAACCTGAAGGCGATTATGATGCATTAACCTTGTCGTAAGCTGCTGAGTATTTAAGCCATGAACAGTTCAAAACAGCACAAATTACATAAAACTTACTAATTAATTAAGAGTAGCAGATCAGCTTTATTGGGCATATTCATGTTCCAATGGGTGGAAGCGAGAATGGGCGTTCAACGAGCTTTGAGAAAGAGATGGGATACTGCTGAAGGCAGATATTTTGGCGACAAAAAGGTGTGCAGACAAGCAAATCTGAGGTAACTCTAAGGTAAAGCGCCGCACGAATTTTTTTTAAGGGATACACTAGTTCAAAGGCAGTTCAAGAATGGATTACTAATTCCGACAATATGAATACACCAAAATGGCTAGAATTCAGGGCCGGGCAGCATAGAAGCATTCTTTACAAACCTAGATCAATAGAGAAATAAATACTTATACCTGATTGGTTACCTATAATGACATCACTTAAACAGCAACAAGTTGCATGGGAAACCTATCAATCTACATCACGCGTTGCATTTAAGTGTTTTTTTAATTTAAAAAATCTGGTGTGATACACTCACACAACTTCCTTTTACAATTATCTTATAATTAGCCAAAAATTTGATTTTTAATTTCTAAGCATTTGACAAAATTTTTCAAAAATTACAAATTCTACAATAACGGTACAAAATAGAGCCTTAGACAAATTTTATCTAAAATTTTAAGCTGAATTCAAAAATGTAATAATATACCGGGTATTCTATTTAAAATAGGAGTTAATAAAAAAAATCACCTATCTCACATCAATACACATTAAAAATGTTATAAAAATGTAAAGTTTGAAAAAATGGTTAGATCCGTTTTTGGAAAATCACAAGAGTAAAAACCTACTTCCGGTTATGTGATTTTCTTCAAAACACACACATACACACGCACACACACACACACACACACACACACACACACGCATACATGTACCCGTATATTTATGACATCTGTGCATTAAACCCATTTGTGGCACTAGAGAGAAAAGGCACATAAGGAGGTAGCTCTATGCAATAGCAATTTCCCCACGAAGTCCCGCCCTTTTACACACAGTCGTTATTGCTCCAGAACTGCCTGCATCAACCAAACTTGTGACACGGATGTCACAAAAATGCATAAACTATCGAAGGGTTATAGGGATAGTATATGATGCCAGAATTATTATAAAAATTCACTTCGTGGGTATGGTAACGCGCATGTTTGCCGAAATTTTCCAATGCATATTGCATCAACGTTATTCTGTTTCAGTTTCAGTGAGGTGAGTTGTTTGCTGATAGAAACGTGTAAATGTGACAGATTTATCATTAATAAGAAGATTTAGAAGTAAGTACCTACCTAATAATTATCTACGTCTACTTTAGTTTCTGTTAGCAGCAAATGTGCACCTAGGTATTGGTAGTTTGTCTTGGTTCCTCTGATTTACTTAAATTTTACTCAGCACGGCCATTGTGGCATTTGTTTAGTTCAGTTGAAATACAATATCGGTATAGTATTACGAAAAAGGGGACACTGTATATAGGGTGGTCCAACACTTCTCACACCTTTATATATTTTAGAAGGGTGCTTAGATAGATACAACGGTTGATAACAAAAGCTAGTTGAGACGGTGTGTACTATAAACTATACCACACAAAAACAAATCTTACTACTTTTACGTACCGTCGTCCTATTATTTTTTTTTCAAATTAAAGAAAACGTTTTTTTATTTAGTGGTTTAATGTGCCTTTTAACAACAGGGGCTTATGACACATAACAAAATTACAAATATATAAGTACATGTTGACAGATACATTAAATAGGTTATTCATAGATTTAAATTCTTCATATTGTTCTGTTTATTGGTATCTGCAACACCTATCTTTCCTTACATAAGAAAATGTTTGATAACATTTAAAAAATATTTTTGCAGCAGTAGGCTGTGCTAAATTAAAGCCGCTTTGATTATCTGATTGCTAGCATGTAAAAATAAATATTTACAAGACCAAAATAATTCAAATACTAAAAAAATGTGTACTGTAATTATCAATGTGTTTCTTCATTTCTTAATAACGAATAGCATTTTTCACTACTTTTTTCATAATAACTCGGTCAATAATATGGAATGTTTTTATGCTAGTAGCTCAAAACAGATTTTTTTCTACTCGTATTTGTCTACGAGCAGCGATAGGGACTGCCGAACCATTTTCACGTAATGTAAAATACAATACTTTCATTTATTTTGTGGTAAAATATACTATTCTACATCGTCAAAAAATACAAAACAGGGCCTGCTCTTAGTCCTATTTTTAAAATTGAAATAACATAGTAATAGTATTGTACAGTATGTTCAAAATTTGGCATAGTTATAGGAATAATTCTTTTAGTTGTTAAGCTACAGTAAACCCAACAGCACGATTATTACAGGTCAACTCTTTGAAAAGAATTCAACGGTAAAAAAATGGCCGTTCTTCTTTAGCCTAAAAAGTGAAATTTTTACCAATTTTATTAGTTGCCGGAATTAATTTCTTTGTGAAAATATCTAAAACTTTTATCAAGACTCTTTATTAATATTTTAAGTTGAATACATTTGATTACAGTGTAATTTTTGTTTATATTCACGTCTATTTTCGAGTTTCAATATAAGTTTTGTTTTTGCAACATCGAAAAGAGAAGAACATTTTGTAGTGGTGATAAAATCAATTATATATTCCCTTATAAAAGAGCTTTTATTGTAACTCAAAAACGGCAATGGACATAAAACATACGTATGCCAAGTAATGTTATGTAAAAATTCAATAATAGCGGTTATAGATTTTACGCACAGGTTTGTTTTGAAAAATTAATAGGATTGCTAAAAGTCTTACTTTTCAGTCACAGTTCGAAAATAAAAGCGGATTGCCCATACTTCTTTTTTAACATTAAGTTTGTCTTGAAGAAGCATATTGTAAATATGCTATTGTTTATAGTAATTTTCATAGAACATGTTACACCAAATTTGGGACACGCTGGCTGTTTCTGAACTGTATATTATGATATTTTATTTAAAAAACAATATATAATTTTTTTTTAATTTCATAACTAAATGTACTTTTTTAGGAAAACAAGCAACGAAGATAAAAAGTAAAGATGACGAAGGGACTACTCTGGAAGAAAACCATGGTCTAACGAACAACAAGAAATAATTCTGAAGGAATTTAAAACATTCATAAAATCAAACAGCCTTCCCGGCAAAGAAAAATGCTGTGCACTAATCAAAGATTGTCCATTATTAGGACACAGAAAATGGTCTGATTTAAAATTTTTCATAAAGAATTATTTAGTTAAAATGAATAAAAAAACTACTCATGTAAAATGAACCTTCCGTCTTCATTTTAATTATGTTCTTATATATTTTTCTTCTTGTAATCAAAGTTTTATTTGTGTGAAATGCAACGTAATAGAAATAAATAATATAATTTACTTTATCCGCAAACATCACAAAAGTGACAAGTTATTTATCTTTATTGACAAGGTAAAAGTGTCACTTTATCTGCCTAAGCAGACAAAATAGCGACTTTTGCATACTTTATCTGCCTAAGCACACAAAATCGTTGCCCTCTTTCTTTCTATGTTTGTTCGTTATCTCCTCCGAAGATACTGGACCGATTAAATTGTATGATGGCTTAAAATTTTGCAAATTCTTAGACTTAGATCCGTAGGCCGGTTTTATTTTCAAAGAGTACGAAAAAGTTTTAATTTAAATAAACCTTTAAGCAGCGGATCGGAGCATCTGTCGACGTGGTTTAAGGTGTGACAGCTGCTGTGGCCGTGTGCTATTAGCTCGGGTGATTCAGTATGTTCATATATCATTACAGTAGCGCGTTATTTGAACAAGATCGGTTGGCGCAGCGGTACAGTGTTCGCCTGTCACGCGGGTGGCCGGGGTTCGATTCCCGGCGATGCATCCTTTTTTATTTAAATTTATTTTAATGAAATTTACCTGAATACGTTTGCGGATAAAATAGTATATGTTATTCGGAGTAAAAGTGACTTTATTTGGCTTAGCTGAATTATTTGCCTCACTAACGTTCGGCTAAATAAACTTCAGCTTCGCCACATAAAGTATCACTTTTACTCCTAATAACATAATCTACTATTATTTTATCGTTTTTCTTTTTTTCTATGAAATTTCAAAATTAATAGTTTTTCTAATTTCCTTGAATCCCATGATCACTAATTTATTTATGCTCTAATGTTTCTTAATATGTCTGTTATTACTTACTTTTTTCATTGGGTACAGATACAGAGT
This sequence comes from Agriotes lineatus, assembly GCA_940337035.1. NCBI lineage: Eukaryota > Metazoa > Arthropoda > Insecta > Coleoptera > Elateridae > Agriotes > Agriotes lineatus. Next base: position 86,546 of record CALNHX010002383.1, on the reverse strand, counting down.
CCGCTAATATTTGGTATTTTTAGATAATTAGAAAAATAGGTAGAAGGTTTTTCAAAAATATTGATGGTTTTGCAGTATAAGAGCAACATAACAAAATTCCCCGATTTTTTAAAACTAAAATATGATTAATAGTAAAGCAGCAAACTGTTGTAATGGAAAGTTTTACATATTTTTTGATAGTGTAAGCTAAATATATTTTTTTATTTAGCTTCAGAAATATAATAAAACATTTTAATAAAACCATTAATTGATTTTCTCAGAATTGGAAAGCAATACTTCTTCTTTCTTCAACATTAAGAGAGATCGTAAGATATTACCGTCGAATATAGCTGTATATCTATTAACACTAATATGTTAAACCTACTCGGTTCATCTGATCTAACTAAAATATAAAGAAATGAAAATGAGCATTTTAAATTGCGCGCGCAAATAACTCAGATTTGTAATCCTCACCAAAAATAAATTGGTGGCAATCAAAGACACTAGTTTTGTAATCTTTGGTGGCAATTGCAACGTGCGTGCCGCGTGCTGCGCTGCAGTTGTAGCATACACACATACAGGGCAATTAGTTCGGATCGCAAGAAGTGTGTAACATAGAGGGCGCCAACATACAATGATGCCATAAATAGGTTTTAAAATAGTAGGTATTTAAACCCAACTGTGGCACATCATACACAACTCTAAAATGGAAACCAATAATGATTGGTTAATATTTTGCAACAAAACTCCTCCCAGTAGGGCGGAAAATTTAAAATGAAATTATGATAGTACTGTAACTAGAAAGTAAATGCAAGTTTTGTTGTGACATCGCTGTGTAAGATGCCACAAATGCAACAGATGCCATAGTTCAGCTTCATTCACACACAAGATGCCACAATAAATGCAGTACAAACACACGCACACACACACACACACACACACACACACACACACACACACACACACACACACACACACACAGACACACACACACAGACAGACCAATGAAAAAAATGCTTTTTGGGTTCAGGGGACTCGAAAACGTGAGGATCTGTTAAAAACCCAATTTCGAATTTTTGGGGTGAATCCAATACTTCCTTTATTGTAAAATCAAGTAAAAATAGGTAAACTGTCACATAAAAAATATGAGCAGCTTTATTTTCCGTTGATCGTTTATTTATGGGTTTTATTATTTTTTAGAAAATCGTCTATTAATGACCCTTATTAATGAATGATTTTTTATTAATGAACGATTTAAAAAAATCTGTTTATGTTGGTGGCACTGTAGGTCTATGTCAAATACGAGGTTTTCGGTCAGTTTGTGTCTGTGTCAAAACTGACGCAAAACCTAACCTGCTAACCTCGAATTTGATTACAGTGCCACCAACATAAACAGTGCCAACCTAAGAAAAAAAAGCACAACCATTTATGGTCACCCGGTACCATTAATGTCAAAACTTTAATTGTCTTTTCATGGAATAAAATTAGATTTTCTTCAAATTAATAATATAGGATTTACGGAAAATTATTGTAGCTAACTCGTATGTTAATCGGCGATTAATAATCTCTACAATTAACGCGCTCGCGCGTTAAAATGTCTCAATTATTAATCGCTCTCATTAAGATACTTGTTTGTTGAATAACTATTAATCGATATCAATGGTTTTTCCGTCTCCAATTCTTTGCAATATCGTACTACTGTCATCTATTCACGTTGAAGGAGCAACTGACCTGCAGCCTGTACCTGAAGCCATTCTTTAAATTTAAATTCTTCCCCAATTTTGAATTGTATGCTTTTATGTTTATACAAGACATGCGTCAAACATTCGAAATTAGGCTAACACTCAGAGATACCAACATTGATTTAAGAAATAACTAGGTTTGAGATTTTGACAAGTCTACCAACCTGACGACATTTTGACAATTGTTTATTAAAACGAATTAGGTATAAATTCAAAGTCCCATGATACTTGTCACATGAACTACAAGTATTTGTCTAATCTACTATAACATAGTGTAAATGTTACGCCGCAGTATGATGCTAACACAAAATCAAATAGAATATATACAACTTTGGAAAAATTAAAATATAGAAATCGGTGACAGTTTGCTGTAGGCCAAAAATGATGTTCGTGGACTATATGCCGAATCTGCAATCTGTAGCTTGATGACGGGAGAAATAGGTTTGGATATATTTGATGTAGTTTAGTTACAATAGAATGAAACAACACAGAAAACACAATTTACAACTCTGGTACTATGCTAAAAAAACAGGGCGTGCGACCTGCAACGTAGCAAGCAGCACACTGCTGCCCCTTCCATGTCGTTCCCTACTACTAAAGGCTGGACCTAAAGCCTTCAAGAATGGGGAGGCGTAAACAATCTTTCTATTCTTAGTGAACTTATAAATATGCGTTACCGTAGGTACTAAAAACTTACACCAAAGGTTTAAGATTTTATTGTCAATATAAAATATTATATACCTAATTTACAACTAAAAGGACGTTTATTTTATATTAATTAGTACATGTTAGAAATCAGACACCTTTCCTTGTTGCATAAGCTATAAGTGAGATATAATGGTTTTGCGTTTAAGTGGTTTCAAACACATCATGAACATCCCCATGTGTTATTATGAGCAAGCATATTTAAGTCTGAATTCTAAACTCCCACACAAATTATATATACTCGACACATTATTAGAATAAAAGAAAAATACAAGTCTGCTTTTCCTCACTCGCATCAATTTTGCAATGTGTTGGGAACTGGCTTTTAAAACATCATTTTTCAATTTTCCCACTACATCGATTAATCTTAATATTTCATAATTCATATCTTTCCAAAGTAAACTTTTTTGTTTAATTTAATTTCAGTTGCTTTCATTTCCGATACATTTTACAAAATCCAATACTCGTAAATTTAACATAACTATCCCTTTTTCCTCTATTTATTCTTCTACATAGGATTTTATTTAAGATATTGTCTTATTCATATACCTGACCAAATCATGTTTTCATTCTGCTTTAAATTCACAAGCAACAGAAGAATATGATTTTGTTCTTGTATGTTTCCACTTATTTTGTTCCCTGTATTTGTGCACGTCGACCTCACTAAATATCGTTTCATATTTACTAACAGAACACAAATAAAATTATTCATGCTGCCAACATCTTTGAAAGCTATCTAAATTCTGCTTTTAGATAACCTTAAAGCAGCCGGCTGTAAAGTGAACTGCAAAAGACAAGACAAGCTTTTAGTACACAACACCATCTGGTAGCTTCTTATACGCTTCATACTAAGATTTTTCTCCACTATGTGTCTGTACATGTTTAGCTAAAGTGGATTTCCGTGCTGCTTTATATTCGCAAATAAAACATGCATAAGGTTTTTCTCCTGTATGTATTTTCATATGTAACACTATAGTTATTTTCATGACAAGCGTCGAAAGTAGCAAATATCGTGCAAGTGTTGCTTAGACAAACGAGGGCGTAGCGAAGCGAAGCCCGAGTGGATCTAAAACACGAGCACAGATATTTGCACTTTCGGGCGAGTTATGAACACTATTTTTTAGACGACCACTCAAAGTAAGTTCTATTTTTAAGAATTGTTTTTATTTCGTTTGCAAAATTGGTCGTTATATTATTACTGGTACAATTCACAAAGCAACCACTAATAGAGCGATTTCTCCCATAGTAAGCTTGTATAAAAGTTTCAGCGCCCTACAATGGGTGGGCCAGAAACTATCCCAGCAAGGCGGCAAAATTTAAATACGCTATTGCTACGATATTTGGATTAATCAAGGATATGCCGTCAACACCAATACATATTTTGCATATACATAATTTGCTTTCATCAGAATCTCGATTTTAAAGTTTTGAACAGCATAAATCGAAATATGCAAAATATTTATAGGTTCTGAAGTTTACAATAATCATGGAAAATTCAAACAAAATATTTGCGAATAACAAATATATTTTAAGTAATTCAAATGGCAATATTGTTTAATAAGTATTGTCAATCTTACAATAGTCGTGCTCAATTACAACAATTTACTGTGGTTCAAAATGCTTTTCACGCATTTTAAATGATTTGTTGGGGTCAGTTTGACGTATGAGTTTACTATTTACGCACTTTTCAAAAAGCGGACAGGTGACACCCGCGCCTCCTGACGGGTGGGCCAATCTCTAACAATTATTTGATTTGACAGATGTATTCAGAAAACGTTGCTATTAGTAGGTTTTTTATGCCTTTGGGAAATTTGTGTCTCCTACACTAAATCGGCACAATTTGAAACAACACTTCTTCACATACCGACCCATCATCAATTACAGTTTGGTTCACAACCTTGCCGAGTGGCGACACTATCGCCTTCCGACGGGTGGGCCAGTCCCTAACAATTATTTGACACGTGCATTTAAGAAACTCCTCTATTAGTGGTTGCTTTGTGGTACAATTATAAAAAATTAGAGCTTGTTGGAAGCAGAACAACGAATAAAGCAAGAGCGTCTGGATTATTTGAATCACGGTCTGCTGAATTGTGTGACAAACGTCAAAGTGACGTTTGTGACACAATTAAGCAGGCCGTGATTTGAATAACTTTGTGCCGTTACGATATGACTAGCACGATATAATAATATCGTGCTAGTGTATGAAATTGTCAACTTTCTGTAGTAGGCTGCTATCGCGATAATGTTACTTTCATACGTGGTCGTCTAAAAAATTATTTTTCAATGCTGCTTTATATTCGCAAATAGAACATGCATAAGGTTTTTCTCCTGTATGCGTCTTCATATGTTTAACTAAATCACTTTTTTGTGCTGCTTTATATTTGCAAACAAAACATGCATACGGTTTTTCTCCTGTATGCGTCTTCATATGTTTAACTAAATCACTTTTTTGTGCTGCTTTATATTTGCAAACAAAACATGCATACGGTTTTTCTCCTGTATGCATTTTCATATGTACCACTAAATCACTTTTTTGTGATGCTTTATATTTGCAAACAAAACATGCATAAGGTTTTTCTCCTGTATGCGTGTTCATATGTCTAACTAAATTTCTTTTCTCTGCTGCTTTATATTCGCAAATAGAACATGCATAAGGTTTTTCTCCTGTATGCATTTTCATATGTAACACTAAATTATTTTTCAATGCTGCTTTATATTCGCAAATAGAACATGCATAAGGTTTTTCTCCTGTATGCGTCTTCATATGTTTAACTAAATCACTTTTTTGTGCTGCTTTATATTTGCAAACAAAACATGCATACGGTTTTTCTCCTGTATGCATTTTCATATGTACCACTAAATCATTTTTTTGTGATGCCTTATATTTGCAAACAAAACATGCATAAGGTTTTTCTCCTGTATGCGTGTTCATATGTCTAACCAAATTTTTTTTCTCTGCTGCTTTATATTCGCAAATAGAACATGCATAAGGTTTTTCTCCTGTATGAATTTTCATATGTAACACTAAATTATTTTTCTGTGCTGCTTTATATTCGCAAATAGAACATGCATAAGGTTTTTCTCCTGTATGCGTCTTCATATGTTTAACTAAATCACTTTTTTGTGCTGCTTTATATTTGCAAACAAAACATGCATACGGTTTTTCTCCTGTATGCATTTTCATATGTACCACTAAATCATTTTTTTGTGATGCCTTATATTTGCAAACAAAACATGCATAAGGTTTTTCTCCTGTATGCGTGTTCATATGTCTAACCAAATTTTTTTTCTCTACTGCTTTATATTCGCAAATAGAACATGCATAGGGTTTTTTTCCTGTATGCGTCTTCATATGTCTCACTAAATTGCTTTTCAGTACAGCTTTATATTCACAAATGGAGCAAGAATAAGGTTTTTCTCCTGTATGGATCTTCATATGTCTCACTAAATTGCCATTCAGTACAGCTTTATATTCGCAAATAGAGCAAGAATAAGGTTTTCCTCCTGTATGCGTCTTCATAGGGTCGACTACATCACCTAGAAAACAAATGAGGTTTTTCACTTTTATTGGTCTGCAAATGCTTAACTAACTTACATTTCCCTGCAGTTTTATCTTCAGAAATGGAAGATGTGTAAAATTTTTCTGTATGAGCTTTAATGTGTTCCAAGAAACTACTCTCGTCTATTGCTTCATATTCACAAATCTTGCAAAGTAACTGTCTTTCTAAGTGATTTCCACTTGTTGCATACGAATCAAGCAGTTCATCTTTTACCTCAACTTCCTCCTGTTTAATATCTAATTCGCGAAAAACCGTGTTGTTGATAGTATCTTGAACGATCTCCTGCCGAACATGTAACTTTGTGATTACATTATTTTCATTTTTTGTCAGCGGTTCATGTAACATGCTGGTTATTGTATTGGGCAAATTACATTCAACTAATTCATGTTCTACATCCATTGTTACAAAGAATTCGGGTGTAATAAATACAATATCTGAAAATAAGGAGCAGAACGCTTAAATAAACCTGGGTACGTTTACTTAAAAAATATTAAAAAGCTTTCTATTCTGAGTCTAATATAGGCTTACTTACACGGAATAACATGAAATTGGAAGACGTAACTAGTTCAGAGAATGGGCGAGCAGTAAATATAACATTGAATTGCTAGACAAACTATCATCAACGGCCATTACCGTCTGGCAAAATCAGTTAGGTCAAATGGAATACAAAAGAACTACAGTAGTATACAGTGTCTCGACGAATACATTACTGCTAGTTCTGTCTTTTTTTACACATATTCCACCTGATTTAAACCTTTGGTTTGTCACGCAAAATAAACACGTTTTGTTAATTTAGCTGTTGCAGCATGTTCGTTTTAAAGTCATATATTATGAAACCTTTAAATTTTTACTTTATTTTTAACGGCTTTAAATGCAGATGTAACAAAAAGAAAAAATATTAAACTCGCTTGTTGTATTTTATATAATTTCTAACTCCAAGAATTTGATTTAAATATTTTAAGAATAAATAAAGATAAACTCTCAATAACGAACCATTTGTATTAAAGTATTGCTTTATTTTAAGAACGTTTATTTAAATATGATTGTAATCTAACTCTAGAGAAACTTAATAATATTTCTAGACATCAATATATCTTATAGGTATTAATGTAAAAATATATTTTTAAAAATTTCACATTTCAGTGCACTTCTAACACTTGTGGTCTAAATAACTAATTAGTAACTACTTGTTGATGATTTTTGTTGACAGAAGTTACTAGAAGTTATTATTTATGCTAAATATATAGGTAACAAGCACTTCAAAATAATAATAATAATAATTTATTGACGGCAATGATACCATTTACAAAGATAAATTAATTAAATAATAGAGAACAGTAGAGCAGATAAATATACAAGTTAGTAAACATACAACATAAAATAGGAAAAATATAAACACATAATTACACATTGGAATATGTAACATAACTTCCGAATAATATTTTAAAATATACATTAACATAAATGGATTGGCACATATTACTGAGCTAGAAATGAAGAAAGTCCCTTACTTCTTTTATAAAGGCCGAAAGTATCGTTACATGCCGTATTTACTACTTCAGTAATTCTATTTAGGGGACAGTTGGCTCCATAATTCGTTCTGTGGAAATGAGGTTGAAGAAGTAAAGGATTTCTCACATTAATACCAGATACGCGTAAATTAAACATTTCCAGTATATTCGAGCATACAATAATATTATTTATTATCTTAAAGACGAAACAGAGTTCGTAATATTATCTACGTATGTGTAACAAATGAAAACCAAAATACTGAAGGTAAAATGTATAATTAGTATCATCAAATGCTAAATTAGATTTATAACAAAGAGTTTTGACTAATAATAATAATAATAATAGCTTTATTTCCACAAAAGTATACAAGTATAACTTAATAAAAAAAAAGAGAGAGAGAAAACAAGATTTTGTGGGAATCTTAAGGTGAAGTCTCAGTATAGGAGTTGAACTCCGTACTGATCAATACTTAACCTTAAATAACAAGAGTTCAAAACCATACAAAACCTAATGCCTAAGCCTAAACTAACCTAAATTCTGTGTCGACAGTAACCAAAAGTGAACTATAATACAATACAATAAACAATTAGCAGAGCTTGCATCCGGATACACGTACAAAAAAAGCTAAATGGTTACTTAATTAACTGTTCAGCGAATATGTGATTGAAAGTGTGTTTTTTAAAACTATGAATTGACAGGCTTTTGAGGGAGGGAGGGATAGAATTATAGATCTTGCCGATAGTGTACGAAAAGGACCGTTCAAAAAGAGCAGTACTATGCCGTGCAACAGTAATGAACCCGCGATGTCTTAAATTAATGTTAAGTATATCGGTACGAAAACGAATTTTTTTATGTAAATAGATTGGTTTCTTCGATAATATTATTTTATGAAATAAGCAAGCCGAGTTAAATCTGAGAATCTAAGACAAGAATTCTGAAGTGTTTGTAAACGTTGTTTATCGGTAGAATCTATACTAGCACCATATATTGGAAGACAATAGTTTAACTGCGATAAAATTATAGCATTACAGAGTATGGTTTTAATTTCCTTTGACAAATAGCGCCTGTGTGGATATAAGAGCTTAAGTCCCATATAGCCTTTTTTGATACAAGCCCTCACGTGATCTTTATAACGAAAAGAATTGTCAATTACTAAACCGAGATCTTTAGCTTTATCAACAACAGGCAGTGCCTCTCCATTAATATGTAATTTAATAAGCTCCTTGGCTGTAAGGCAATCAAATTTTCTGCCAAAAAGTAAAACAAATGATTTTTTAGGATTTAAAAACAGAGAATGTTGTAGTGCAATATTATATAACGATGCCAGTTCTTCATTAACAATCGCCACTGCATCATTAATTTGATTAGATGGACAAGAATAGATAAGCTGGGTATCGTCAGCATACATATTTAGAGTGCAACGATTAGCTGAACTAGCCAGCCTTATTGTATAAATACTGAATAGCAAGGGACCTAGAATTGATCCTTGTGGTACACCTTTGTCGATACTAACTCTTTCAGATAAAGTTGCCCCTAACTTTACTCTTTGAAACCTGTTTGTTAAAAAAATGTGTAGCACAGCTATCGCAGTCTGACTTAGCCCAATGTATTTAAATAATGAAAATAAGATATGGTGGTTAATTGTGTCGAAAGCCTTAGAGAAGTCTAAAAGTACTAATATCGATAAATTAGCTGCATCAAAGATCCAAGAAGAGTATCAGTAACATCTAGTAGGGTAGTTGTGCAACTGTAACCTGACCGGAAACCCGACTGAAATTCGGAGAGGATGTTACAGCTCTCCAAGTAATTACGTAATTATAAATCAATTATTTTCTCCAAGACTTTCGACAAAGTAGGAAGTAAACTAATAGGGCGGAGAAGTTTATGTTCCTGTGGAGACGAGCACTTGGCCAAGAGAATAATGACAGCATCTTTTCATGCTTGAGGAAAAACACCCGTTAATAAGCACGTGTTGATGATATGGGTTATATAATTTAAAATGTAAAGACAGCATAGCTTTAACATGAATATGTCGATCTGATCAGAGCCGCATGATTTAGTACGAATTTTATTTAACAAAGAATAGATCAAATTGTTATCGACCAGCTTGAACTCAAATAAATCAGGGAATTCATGAGTGGTGTTGTTAGTATAGAAATTTATAAGCTCAGAGATATCTGTTTGAAGTAGGAATGCTGTTGACAAAGTAGTTATTAATCTCTTCTGCATTTAGTAAGTGACGGGGTATGTCCACAGTCTTTTTATTTTGAATTTGCAAGGACTTAAGCTCCTTCCACATACCACTGGTGTCAGATCCACGGAGTGTACTGAAGTAAGCTTGCTTTTCATTGCGTAGGCACTGCGTTGTGAAGTTACGCAACTGCTTGTAGTAATCAAAATGAGTAGGAAGATTTGTCTTTCTGTATCTAGTCTTTGCTTTATTCCTTAAACGCATTAGACGCTTCATATTATCGGTCACCCAAGAAGTTCGCGGTTTTGATGCTTTTCTGGTTACAAACGGCGCATGCTTGTCAAAAAGGGTCACGATGTAATTATTAAATATCGAGACCTTTTCATCAATGTTGTCCACGTAATAGATACTATCAAGGGGCAGCGAGGTAAGGTCTTGATAGAACTGGTTATGTTCAAAACATTTATAATCTCTATATGTGAGAAATTTTGCTGGAACAGCTGACTTGGCAACAGAAAGGACACAACTTACTAACTCGTGATCAGAGAAGCACACTGGCATTACTTTTGTGCTGACTATTATGGAGAGGTTTGAGACTAAAACAAGATCGATCAAAGAAACGCTATGGGCAGTAATTCTCGTTGGCTCAGAAATAATTTGCTGGAAGGAAGTGGCCTCTAACATAGCTTTAAGGTAAATACAAGGCGGACTGTCAGGTTTCAGCATATGCACATTAAAATCGCCTAAGCACACAATTTTATCGGACATTATTATGCAATTGTTTAAACACACCTCAAGCTCATCTATAAAAAACTTATAGTTATCTTTTGACGGTTTATATACTACACCAAAAATGTAAGCACACGACCTAATTTTTACCGAAACCCATAACTGTTCAATTGCATTTGATTGTACAATACTAGAAAATTGATAAACATCTCGTAAGTATAGTCCTACCCCACCACCTCTGCCTGCACGGTCCGCTCTCATAAGAGTATAGCCTTCAATACGCACAAATCGTTATTAATATCAGAAGTGAGCCACGTTTTAGTGACTGCAATAACGTCATAATTACTATCCACCACTGCACTTTTAAAACTGTTGAAATCGCTCAAAATAGATTGTGCATTAACATGCAAAATAGCATCAGTTCAGCTTCAAACACACGCTTTCAATATGGCTGGTAAAATCCAGTCTATCATCAAACACAACACCTAAAAGTTTTGCAGCTGGTACTACTTGTATTTCAGAGTCATTGACTTTAAATTTGGTGTATTCAATTTTGCGGGTACCATATGACAATTTTAGGCAAACCGTATTATCTATATTGATTATTAATTTATTGGTATTGCACCATCTTTCAAATGCGCTTAAAATCAAACCAACTTTTCTTTTCGCATCGTCAACATCGGGTGCAGATACCACAATTGTGGTGTCATCCGCATACATGAATATCTTAGCATGCTCGGTAATGTATTCAGATACATCATTCATAAAAATAAGAAAAAGCAGCGGACCTAGTGTTCCTCCCTGCGGAGTCCCGAGATTAACATTAAAATGATGCGAGACTGTATTGTTTATGCTTACGACCAGAGACCTATTTCTTACATACGATAAAATCCAATCATTTATAGGCCCTCTGATACCATACGCGAACAATTTACTTGATAAAAATGCATGATTCATGGTATCAAATGCACGAGAAATATCAAATAGAACAGCGAACACATGCTGACCTGCATCCATCTTATCATGTACGCACTGTACAAAATCAGTCGTGGCCGTTTCCGTTGAATAACCTAGCCTAAATCCATGCTGGCATTTAGCAAATATTTTATGTTCGTTAAAAAAATTAGTTAATTTTTCATATACAATCTTTTCGATTATTTTCGAAAATACACTCGGAATTGAAACAGCTCTATAATTAGAAATGTTTGTACGATCATGCGTTTTAAAACTGGGAACCACTCTGCTTGTTTGTAGGGAGGTTGGAAACTGACCATAGCTGACGGAACAATTAATTAGCAAGGCCATAACATAGGCTAATTCAAGCTTGCATTCTTTAATTATTTTTACAGGAACTTCATCAATTCCCGTAGATTTTTTATTTGGTAGTTGACAAATTACATTTACGATCATATCCTCTGTAACAGGAGAGAAAAACATAGATATATTATCTAAGTCATTTATTTTTAAAACAAAACAGAATTACGATGAAGTTGTTCCCCTGTTGTTCACATTATACAGTGAATTTATTTTAATGCACAATGTGGTATTCCTGTTTGCATGAGGGCTTGATTGTTACTATTGGTTTCTAAGGGTACGCCACGCCATCTGCAAATGCGTTTATTTTAAAATGCAATACATGAAACATAATTTTATTAAAAAAAAAGCATCAGAAAGACCAACAGGTAATAACCCACACACTTGCTGTAAACTAAAGTCTTTATACAATTTCATCAACAGAATTCCTTCCTCCGTAGAATATATTATGTTTTTACATACTCAGTGACGTTCCCATGTTGCATTTTAAAATAAACGCATTTACACATTGCTGTATGTATATCATAACGTTACCAATATCTCTTCCAGTATCCCAGTAATAAATACAAAAAAAGGTATTCCTAATAAAATATACGACGCATTTAAGCTATCTAACGAATTGTGATGCGACGTATTTGTATTAAGTTATTTTTAATAGTTTGAAATTATTTTTCTAGAGATCTACAGTAAGATACTGGCTCAACCGTGCAGAACTCGAAGGCCGGGAGAATCTTCTGACGGTAAAGTCCGACCGACTACGTAAGGCAACGCCGGACGAGGATGACAACATTGCCGGCTTTTCTGAGCCAAATCCATTTCAGTCACCACCCAAATTCCGGGAAGAATTAAACCTGGCGGTTTCCACTAAAACACTGGGAAGGAGATTGACAGAGGGAGGATTGAAAAGCAGGATTCCTGCAAGAAAATGCGTTATTACGCCAGAGCTGGCAGAAGCTCGCATGGAGTTTTGCAGAAGAAACATAGAGAGGGACTGGAGCAACGTTATTTGCACCGATGCGAAAACATTCGCAACATTGCAGGACAGTCCTCGACTTAGAGTATGGCGGACACACAATTCCCGATATCTACCTCAAAATGTTTGCTAAAACAGAGCAAGCGGAAGAATTACCATCGGCTGTTGGGGATGGATGTCCCAAAATGGTCCTGTATAGCTAATCCAGGTCTCACCCCCATATGTGGAGCTCTTGGAAAATAAATTCCTACCAGCACTCCGAGAGATGTATCCTGCACACGAACACGAGCGAATTGTTCTTGTGCAGGATAATTGTCCCATACACACCGCACGCGTGGTTAGGAATTGGTTCCAGAAGCACCCAGAATTTGACGTGCTTGAATGGCCATCTAAATCTCCTGATCTAAATCGAATTGAAAACCTTTGGGCTGCAATGGTTCGTGATTGGGAGGATGCTGACTGGCATGGGGTGAGGCCAAGAACAGAGAGAGCACTAATGCAGCATAGTGTTTCGGTATGGGAGCAATTCCGTCGTCAAGCAATATGTGGTAATCTTGTATTATAAATGAGAAGGAGGATGCAAGAATGTTTAGATAACAACGGTTTTTATACAAAATATTGATACATACTGCGGATATTGTTCTTAATTATGTTGTTCTTATTTTTTATATGTAATTTTAATGTTTAATAAAATTCTTGAGATAGAGCGCATTTGTTATTCCCAGGTGACTTTTTGGAAGCAGAAAACCTTATATTTAAAGAAATATATTAAGTGGCTTTTAAATATTTCATCAAAATTACAACACAATCTAAATTATTCGACTTCTCCCTAAAAGATATTCCTTGTCATAGTATTTAATATTTGTACTGTTAAACATATCACGTAATTTACTTGACTTTCTAATGCTTGTAAAACTTTCTTAGAAACGCAGGACAGTCAAACGACAGGAAAACCCGCAGCTTAATCACTTATATGAATTCTTTAACTATCCTAATTTCTTTTCATCATAGCAAGCGTTTTTTTTGTAATAAATCATGTATCAAATGACCAATTTTGCGTAAAAAATAATTGGTAAAAGATTGATGAAAGTCCTACAATACCAACATGAATCATAAAATATTCAACAAATAAGATTTTGGTTAACACCGGCATGTGATTAAGTACGCTTAAATTATTATTGAGTAAATGCACATAATTATAATTCCACAAATTACAAGACCGATTTGGGCTACTTTTCCAATGATCCATTGATTGTTAATATTTGCACTGCTAAATATATTAGGAATATCGTTAAATTTACCTGGTGTGATAACACATGGAGGTTTCGCGTTGTTTTGGTCAGAATTAAGAGACATTTGGCAAGTTGCCAAATACTCTTAGCCTCTTTATTAATATTTCCAATTTTATTCTCATAGTAAGTTATTTTCAGATGTTTTATTAAGGTTGGTATAAGTTTTCTGTAAGTTTGATATGTTTGTTTTATTACGTTGTTTTCTGGACTTAAGATTGTTTGCTTATACAGACGCTCACACGCATTGATTGCGTTGATTATACCACTCCCTCTACCATCAACCAATGAAAAACGGCAAAATGCATAGTTACGCATGTAATAACTTTTGATAATGTACATAGCCACTGATAATCACATACATACCTTAATGACTAATAGGTGATAGTCACACGCCTTCACAAACATCACGTTACCTGCTGTCGGTACAATTGTCATAACAACCACATTAACTGTACATCTAATATTTAATAGAAGATTATTTCCTTCATATCCATAATAACGCGTAATCACTATGGTTTCTGTTAGTTTAACAATGACAAAATTTTATCGCTTGTGCATAATTTTAACATGGTTCTTAAAGATGCTTCATCAACTGAATTTTATATATTTATTCAGGAAATAATCACTCCGAACATCCCGCGTGCATGTAAACTAGCCTGAATAAATTTTGACGATTTTCTGTCAGAATGTTTTGCTCTGAAGAAATATATCTCGTAAATTTTCCACCCCAAAATCCCTCGTGCTACGCACTCGGGATTCTTGTTGAGCGGCAAATTTACTTGACAAATTTCTTAGCAAAACATTCTGACAGAAAACGCCAAAATTTAATCGGCTATTTTAATGCACTTGGGATATTACTGTTGATTATTTCCTTCATATCCATAATAATGCGTAATCACCATGGTTTCTGTCAGTTTAATAATGACTAAAATTCAAACGTCAAAATTTAACCGCGGTTAAATTTATGTCAAAATTTAATCGCGTGTGCATAATTTTAACATGATTATTAAAGGTGCTTCACCAACTGAATTTTTCTATTTATTCCGGAAATAATCACTCCGAACATCCCGCGTGAATGTAAACTAGCCTGAATAAATTTTGACGATTTTCTGTCAGAATGTTTTGCTCTGAAGAAATATATCTCGTAAATTTTCAGACAGATCAATAAAAAAAACAATTAGGGCAGGCTGTGATGTGTGTTATACGTTTGGCAGTACTGAAGTGTATTGTCAGTCTATGTCAAATTCGAGATTAGTAGGTTAGGTTGTGTTTGTTGTTTGACCCAGACTGACGTAAAACTCAACCTGCAAATATCGAATTTGACATAGACTGACAATACACTTCAGTACTGCCAAACGTATAACACATATCACAGCCTGCCCTAATTGTTTTTTTTTATTGATCTGTCTGTGTTGTATATGCAACCAAACATACACGACTATGATTGATAATGTACTTGTATTTAATAAAACAGTTACTATCTGACACTCAACAGAAGAGCACGTCTTTTACTTTATTACATGGCGCAGTCGCAGTTGGAGGCTAGATGAACCTCGAGAAAAGAACCACGTTTATATATAATTCGTTACAGGAGCGAAAACGGTGAATATATTACGATTATAATAATCTTAAGTGTGTATAAAACACAAAAATATGGATTTTCGTGGAATACCGCCGATGATCATGTCTGGAAATTTGGGTGAAAATTGGAGATTCTAGAAGCAACGATTCACAACGTATCTGGATGCTACAGAAATCGCGAAAAAAGAAGAAAAGACGAAGTGTGCTCAATGCCTAACCTTAATCGGAGAAGAAGGTATGCGTATTTTTAATACTTTTACATTTGAAAGACAAGACCAAGATAAATTAGAACCTCTACTAAAAAAGTTTGGGGACCACTTCAATCCAAAACGTAACCTAGCTTATGAACGGCATAAATGTTTGATGTGCAAACAGAAAGTAGGACAATCAATCGAGAAATACATTACTGAACTGAAAAACTTATCCTTATCATGTGAACTGGGTGATTTACGTGATAGTCTAACCAAGGACATCCTAATTTGTGGTTTACAATCGGAAGCATTAAGAGAGAAACTTCTACTACAAGAAGACAAAGAAAAACTGAAAGATGCTATCAAGATCTGCCTCAGCTCAGAAAATGCCAGGTACCGTAATCAACAAATAACAAAGGGCATGGAAGGTACCAGCATGGACGAAGTCAGCAAACATGGAACGATGAATCACGCAAGCATGCAGTATCATCGTAAACAAAATCAGTCAGCTGGACGTTCACATTCAGGCAGTGCCAAAGAAGCGGGATATTCAAAACAATCGAATCCAGGGAAACCTACCGGAGAAGCAAGAAGATGTCAAAAGTGTTCGTATAATCACAGTTTTGGAAAGTGTCCTGCGTATGGGAAGAAGTGTGCAAAGTGTGGTAACATAAATCATTTTGCAGCTGTTTGTCGTATAAAATACAGTAGTAGTATAAGAAATGTACATGTTATAGATAATAATGATGATTTTCTCTATGTAGGGTCCATAGAAGCATCAGTAAATACACTGTCGGAGGAATCGTGGTTAGAAGCCTTGCAGATCAATGGTCACTCAATCAATTTCAAACTCGACACGGGGGCCATGGCAAATATCATTCCTGTAAGTGTTTTGAAACTGATAAACTTTAATCTGACAAAAATTCAGAATACAAACATGAAGCTTTGTTCGTATACACGAGACCTGTTTTAGGAAAATGTGTGTTAAAATGCTCACATAAAGCAATGATTAAAGATCTCTCATTCTATGTGGTCGATGTTAATAATACACCTTTACTAGGTCTTAAGACATGTGTAGATTTAGGGTTAGTTATAAAAACTGAAGTTATAGAAAAAAGCGAACCCACTTCTAGTTCAGAAGCTATAATTAGTGAGAAAGATACAAATAAAGGCGAAAAAATGAAGTCAAGTAGGGAAATAGAAAATTGCACCTCACCCGAGATAGAAATTGAACAATTAATAAATAGGTTTGATTTTGTGTTTAAAGGAATAGGTTGTTTAGAAAAGCCATACAAAATATATATAGAGTTAAAAACAAATGCTGAACCAGTTGTTCATCCTGTTAGGAAAATACCCTTTGCAATTAGAGATCAGCTTAAACAAACTTTAGACAAGCTAGAAAAGCAAAAAATCATAGAAAAGTCTGATAAAAGTGCAGACTGGGTTAATGCTATTGTGGTAGTGAAAAAAGTAAATGGACAGTTTAGGATTTGTCCAGATCCTTCTGATCTGAACAAGTCAATAAAACGACATTATTTCCAAATACCAACATTAGACGAACTAACAGTCAAATTAGCGGGTGCACAATATTTTACTACTCTAGATGCTACTCAGGGATTTTTACAAATCAAGTTAGACAGGGATAGCACAAAATTATGCACTTTTGGAACTCCTTTTGGGAGGTACAGGTTTTTACGATTGCCTTATGGTCTAGTTAGTGCCTCTGAAGTATTCCAAGAGAGAATGCAAGGGATATTTGGAAACATAGAAGGTGTTAGTGTATATATTGATGACATAATAGTATCAGGAAAAACTAAGGCTGAACATAACCAACGTTTAGAACTAGTATTAAAAATGGCAGTTAAACACAACCTTAGGCTTAATAAAGAAAAATGCAAATTTCTTGCAAACGAAGTCCAATACAATGGACACAGAATATCAAAAGAGGGATTGAATGCAGACGATTCAAAAATAGAAGCAATTGTAAAAATGCAGAAACCGCAGAATGTGAGAGACGTACAAAGGTTTCTGGGGTTAGTAACTTATACAGGGTGTGTCAAAATTGACGCCCGTGCTTCTAGGATATGATTCAGGAGGCTAAAAGAAATGGAAAATGAAGAATGGAAAATTTTCCGATTGTCATTTGTTATCGAGTTATTGGGAAATGGAAATAATAACTTTTATCGCCCGGTCGCTCTAATTTGTTGTGTAACATAATTCAATAAGGTGGTTATGGCGATATTAAATAGTAATTTTTGTATTAAGTGCGCGAAGTGAGTGTTTTTGTGCGTTCGAATTACTTTTTTCAAAAAAGTAATTCGAACGCACAAAAACACTTCGCGCACGCAATGCAAACAATATTTTTTCTACAACCGTCAAACAAGAATATCAAAATTTTTGGTGCTCTAGTGCGCGAAGTGCATTTTTTCACGTCGTCAATGATAACGTAAATAAATATCCCATTTTTAACACGTTAAAAAATGGCCTTCGTATTTGTTTTTTATTGATAACTCGATAACAAAAGACAAACGGAAAATTGTCCACTCTTTATTTTCGATTTCTTTTAGCCCCCTGAAGCACGGGCGTCAATTTTGAGACACCCTGTATAGGCAAATTTGTAGAAAACCTATCTGATAAAACAGCACGTTTAAGGGAACTATTAAAAAAAGATATTATGTTCAATTGGGAGAAAAAACATGATGAAGCATTTGACACTTGAAAACTTATAATAAGTAGAAGTCCGTGCTTACAGTTTTTTGATATAAACAAAGCAACCACAATTTTAGTAAACGCGTCAAAAAATGGGATGGGTGCAGTTTTTCTGCAGGAAGGACGTCCGTGTGCTCATTCGTCTCGTGCTCTTACGGATGCGCAAACGAGATACGCGCAAATTGAAAAAAAAATGACTGGCGATCTGGTTCGGGATAGAAAGGTTTAAACAATATGTATTTGGTAGACAATTCACGGTTGAAACCGACCACAAACCCTTGCTACAAATCATTAGGAAACCCCTAAACTCTTGTCCAGCCAGACTTCAGAAAATTCTAATACAATTACATAAATATGATTTCAATTTAATATATAAACCAGGAAAACAATTAATCCTGGCAGACGCTTTATCGAGAGCCTTTATAAAGGACAAAAATTTTGATGAAAATTTAGACCTAGAATTAAATGCACAAGTATGTTTAATTTCTGAGTACCTAAATATTTCAGATGCTAAACGAAATGATTATAAAAAGCAAACTGATTTAGATTTAGACCTAGTGAAATTGAAAGATTACATCGTAAACGGTTGGCCACCAAGAATGAAAGACCTTGCAGAAAATATAAAATTTTACTATAAATTTAAACATGAGTTAACAATAATGGATGAACTCGTGTACAAGAACCAAAAGCTAATAGTACCCAAAAGTGGCAGGAAAGAAATTTTAGAAAAACTTCATTATAGCCATTCAGGGATCAATAAGACAGTTTCAAAAGCTAATTTATCATTCTACTGGCCTGGAATGACTAAATGCATACAGGATATGATCTTGTCTTGTCACATCTGTCAAAATTATGAGAAATCTCAAAGCTCCGAACTGATGATACCTCACGACATTGTTAAATTACCATTTTACAAAGTGGCTTGTGACATATTTCATCTATATAATGAATCATATTTGCTAGTCACAGACTACTACTCCAAATATGTTGAAGTCCTAAACCTAAATAAGGATTTATCTAGCTGTAATGTAGTCTCAAAATTAAAATCGGTATTTGCTCGTTTTGGTATACCAAGAATAGTTAATTCCGACAATGGTCCAGAATTCACTAGTTCATATTTTAATTTTTTTTCGAAAGAATGGGACTTTGAACACATTACTTCTCACCAAAACATTCACAGTCAAACGGTCAGGTAGAACGTGCTATACAAACTGTAAAAAATATACTTAAAAAATGCATTTTAGACAAAAAAGATCCCTACTTAGCTTTGTTAGATGCAAGAAACACGCCAATAGACTGGACACATAGCCCTGCAAACGTTTTAATGAATCGGAACTTAAGAACCATACTACCTCAAATGAATGCCCAGTTCGAACCTAAGTTGTACAATAAACAAAATTTTGATAAATTTATTGATAGATCTCAGGTTCTACAAAAAACATACTTTGATAAGAAAGGTGTAAAACCACTAAAGGAACTTAAAAAAAATTGTATTGTTAGGGCACAGTTAGTTCCCAAAGGTATATGGCAGCAAGGAAAAATCCTAGAAAAGGTAGGAAAAAGATCGTATAAAATAGCACTGGAAAATGGATCAACTTTGATGCGAAATAGAAAATTCATAAAACCAATCACAAATAAAAATTATTGTAAAGTCGAAACATCTTCCAGTAATGTAGTAGCTGCTAACACACCTGCAAATGATCTAAATTCACAAATCTACCAAAACATACAAATTAACCATGAAGAATGTCCCATTGCTACTAGTTTGGAAAACACCATTTCAAATAAATTACATGAAACAACTGTAGGTAGCAAAATGTTTAATAATGGAAAAAATATTACACGTTCTGGTAGGGTAAGTCACAGACCAACAAAATTAAAAGATTTTGAAATATGATAGCACTTAGATTTCTGTATTGCACTAGCAGTGTTGAACTGTCATTGTAACTTGTAATGTAATTGTGACTAATGTTTATTGTAACTTGTAATATAATAATTCTAACTAGTAATGTAATTGTAATTAATGTGCTATGGGTATGTTGGTATGTACAAACCATTGTTAGAAATTTGTTCTTAGAATAAGACGATTCTTTAAGAAGGAGGATGTTGTATATGCAACCAAACATACACGACTATGATTGATAATGTACTTGTATTTAATAAAACAGTTACTATCTGACACTCAACAGAAGAGCACGTCTTTTACTTTATTACAGTCTGTATTATAAGTGAGAGAAATGCATCATTATTTGCGAGTGAGAATTTTGAATCGCGAGTGCCCCAGCACGAGCGATACAATTTCTCAGGAGCTTATGGCATTTCGCTCACGTGTGATATACGACGTTTTATCTTACAGTAGCAATTCTTGTGCCTAAATACCTAGTTTGCGCAGTCAGAATATGCCGCGAAATAAATTTATAGTTAGTCGCCTATGATTTGTGATATACGTTTGACAGTACTGAAGTGTATTGGCAGTACTGAAGTGTATTGTCAGTCTATGTCAAATTCGAGGTTCGTAGGTTAGGTTTTGTTTGTTATTTGACGCAGACTGAAGCAAAACTTAACCTGAAAATTACGAATTGACATAGCTTGACAGTGCTACCAACAACGCAGTAGTATAAATAATGAAAACTCACTTGTGAATAAAACTTCATTTTAGTCACTGAAAACAGTTGTATAATGTATGGTAATAGGCGCTACTGTAAGATAAAATACACTATTCAAACTTTGTTTATTGACTCGTGATATAATCTAGCCGAATGCAACTCGTGTCTTCTCGATTATCAAATCATTTCTGTTTCCACTCGATATATTGTTTTAGGACTCGCGTGATTGCCAAACAATATATCTTGTGGAAACAGAAATGATTATTTGATAATCAAGAACCCACTAGTTGCATTATATATGATAACACAATGTAGAAAAAGTAACTCGTATAATGTGTTTAGATATATATAAAAAGACTTAACTAGAATAAAATGCTAGATATACAAATATTATGAAAACAAAATTCTTTCTGGGAATTGGATCTGCGTAACACCTTTCGTTATCCAAGGATGTCTTTTGAACTCTTTAGAATTTAACTTTTTTTCAGTGGTGGCTTTTTTCTTTTCAACTATTATTGTGTTAACAAGTAATATTTTGCACATAGCTCAGGTTTTTATCCTTGACGAAAGTATATTTTGGACCCAACAGATACAGAGTGAACACTTAAAAAACCAATTCTTTCTTGCTTCGATATTTTCAAAACGTTTAGTTTTAAAAATTCCACTTCAGAGGGAAGTTCCGAATAAAGCCCTTTGTTTTAATCTAATTTTTATGTTCTTTAACCCTAGATTTTAAAGGCCTGGATGTTTCACCGGTATATTTCCCACGTTCAAAAGAAAAATAACATACAATTTTTGAATGCTGTTCTTCGTTTTAGTCTTTGTAAGAACGGGCTGCAAGGTATTCACCGTTATGCATATCGCCCTAATATTGATCCTATTTCCAATTCGTCTAATTTTGTCAGACATGCCTTGAATATAAGGTTTAGTTCCAGTGTTACAGTTTTGAGAGTCATTTCTCTGTATATTCGTGATATTGTTTCGTGTATTGATAATGTTCTAAACAAATCTCTGTATAGCTATTATCTTTTAAAACATTTATAATAATTTTTTTGAAAATTGCATTAAATATGATTCATTTGATACTGGAATTAATTTATTCATGCATTTCTCGTTTTTAGTGTTCATTATTTCTTGCGTAGTTTAGATGAAAAGTCAAATCACGGTTTCATCACTGAACATAGCTATCGAACCAGAAACGACACTACGCCGCGGCACCTTTGAAGTCGAGGCTGCCGATTTCGTGACTGTCGGCTATTACTTTGGCGTTAGATTGGCGCCTATTTTGAATTTTAAAATCATAACTCTACTTGCTGGCACACACAATACTAAACTTTAGCAATTTATTACGAAATATTATTTCACTTCTTGATTCTTATTATTGTACGTTTAAACTTAGGCAAAATCAGGTGTTTCCAAAAACACATTCTTAACAAATAGGCAATAGGTATTTGTTTATACGCCAAAAATTTTTACTTTTACCAATGTGCCTATCTAAATGATATGACTGTTTTGTTGTTAATAGGATTTCAATTAGTGAACAAGACCCATTAACTCCAGCAGAATTTTGCATTAAAACTTTTCGAGTAAATTTATTATTAAATATATACATATACTATATATAAATACACAATAAAAATCCCGAGATTTTTAATTCTTTATTAAAATTAATTAGCCAAGATTTGCAATCAAATAGTTATATAAATAAATATAACACACAAATTATAACTGATACTAAAAATATATTTATCTACGATCATGTAAAGAGTGCGTACTTTCTACACTGACTTTAGTGCAAAAAGTTAACTTTTATTACACTAGTGTTATAAACATTTTATTGCAAGCTAATGTCCTTTGAACAGTATGTTCAAAAAAATGTTGCTCCAAAATGGAATACATATTTTTGCTAACATTACTACCTCGTATCAATTTGTCAATATGCTCCATAAATTTGTCCTCTACAGTATTGATGAAATTTCTAAATTCTTCTTGGGCATTTTTAGATATCCAAAAGTGTCATAATGTTTAATTGCATATGCTTTAAAGCAGCAAAAGAAATTATCTGCTTGCAAAATATGTTTCCTTGGCGATATCCTCACATATTTGGCATGTGTGAATTTCCAATCATTTCCTGATTAAATATCCACAGACATAATTTAATGCATTCACCGGAAGCAAGTTATTTCAATAATCTACGGTATTTACCTGTAATGCCTTTAAGGCATTGGAACTATTGTCATTAGACAGTCCACATTTCCGTCTTTCTTTACTATATCCATTATTTTGGCATTTATATGGAAAATTTCGCAAGATTCATACTTGAGCAAACGGATTGAAATTCCAAGATACTCTCCAGAAGGCGGGACCGACATGAAAATTTTCGCGCCAGCGCAAAGAAAATCTGTCTCTCGAAACTGACAGAGTGTCGCTTCTGGTTCGTTAGCTCTGTTCCGTGGTTTCATGTTTGAATTTTTGTAAGATAATTTTTGCTTGCATATATTGAAATTCCCAACATGCATCATCAATCGGCGTGAAAACCCCCCACAATACACTGGTCTTAGTTTTATTTGTTACTTTCGGTGACATTTTCAATTTAAATAAAGAAAAAATTCAAATTAACCATCAAACCTTCGGCCGAAAACAACATTGTTCTGCGTACAGCTAAAATTTTGCAAAATTTTTGATACTTGATTTTGAATGTGTACGCGAAAGTTTTGAAAGCAAGTGTACATCTCCTCCGTGAAGCCTGTTTAAAACGCACGTGATTAAAACCAAACAGGTCTAGGATTACTCCGTCATAATGAACGTTCCTGCATTTTTATTAAAAATAATAATAATAATAATAATGGTGAGGCACTAACACCCCATGCAGGAGCTTGGGCCTGCATTTTTATAATGTGTGTATTATTAGAGCTCCGAGACTTTGAGCACTGTTTTGGTAATACAATTAGTTCTCACCTTTGCAAATTAATACTCTTCACAGGTTAGGTGCTCTTGATTAGTATAGGAACGAAATATGAGCCGCAATCAACTCACGCTTTAAAATTACAGATATCTTGCAATTTTAGCAATTTTGTATCATGCTGAATTGTTTCAAAATTACATTATTATATACAGGGTGTTTCATAATATATGCGCAGGACTTCAGGATGTGATAGCTCGTCCAAAAATTTGAAAAAAAGTTTCTATTAACTTACCCTCTAAAATGCACAATTTTCGAGATACAGGGTGTTGAAATTGAAAAAAAAATTTCGTTTTTTGCGAATATCTCCGGAACCGTTTATCGTACAGAAAACAGCTTTTGTAAGCATTTTCTACTCATAATAAGCTATGTTTTGTGCGAGAAATTTTTTTATTTTAAGTCATAATTGGTGAAGATTTTGAAGGGGTAGTGAGTGTTTTTCCCCAACTTCTACGCCACTGGAAAAAGTACGGTTTTGAGACGCCCATTTGAACCGCCAATGTTTGCTACACAAAAAAGGTACTCTTGGTCATAAGCTCTAAAGTTGACCGTTTTCGAGAAAAATCAACTTTTATGTTGAAAAACATGGTCAATTTTTTGAAATATTTTTTTTTACTAATTATACAAAGTTTATTTAAACGTTAGAACAAGTAACAAAACCAAACGTTAACTTCATAATTGGAAAATTTAAAAAAAAATAACAAATCATACACAGTTAAATTAAATGTTGGGAATGTCCTCCGTTAGCTTCAATGCACGCAGCAATTCTTCGACGCATTGACTGTCTAACACGCAGGAAAATTCCCGGAGTGTTCCGAATTATGTCGCAAGATGCAACAATGCGTTCTCTTAATTGGTCAACATTTTCAACCGGAGTAGCGTAGACTAGGGTTTTGAGATGGCCCCAAAAGAAAAAATCTAAACAATTAAGTTCGGGAGATCGCGGGGGCCAAGGGTGCGGACCTCCTCGACCGATCCAACGGTCTTGGTATTCGTCGTCCAAGTATTGGCGAGCAACCAAACTAAAGTGGGCCGGAGCTCCATCATGCATAAAGTACATGTTTTGTCTTACTTGAAGCGGTACATCTTCCAGCAGTTCCGGCAGTACATCTTCTAGAAATTGTCGATAATCTGCACCGTTTAATCTGTTCGGTAAAAAATGTGGGCCTATCAAATGATCACCGATGATGCCAGCCCAAATATTCACGGAAAATTGTTGCTGATGATGGCCTTCTGCAATTTCATGTGGATTTTCTTCCGACCATATGTGGTTATTGTGGAAATTGAAAATACCATCTCTCGAGAAAGATGCTTCATCGGTAAACAGAACTTCGGCTCCAAACTGAGGATTTTGAGCTATTTTGTCTTGCATCCATCTACAAAAAGCCAATCTCGGCGGAAAATCTCTTGGCAATAAGGCTTGTACTCTTTGGATATGGTAGGGATACAAAAGTTGTCTTTTCAAAATTCTCCAAACCGTCGGGTGAGGTATGTTTAAGTTGTGAGCAATTTTTCTGGTACTTGTGGTCGGATTTTCTTCAATTTCGTTGAGAACAGCCTCTTCTACTTGGGGATTTGCAACTTCCATAGGCCGCCCATTATCAGCAGTATTCTTTTTAAAACTTCCATTTTCCCATAGTCGTTGGTGAATGCGTTGAAACAAGTTATGGTGTGGTACTTGGCGATCAGGATGTCTTTCTTGATACAACCGCCTTGCTTCTGCCGAATTACCGCTCGCCATTCCGTAAAGGTAATGCATTTCGCACATTTCAGCGTTTGTGTAATTCATTTTTAATTTTGTAATACAAATTTACTTTTTGCAGGTACAAACTAATTGTTATTTTGACAGGAGGTAGCTTTCGTTTTAAAATTTAAAGCCTACTTGATAAAAAAAATTATACATTTTTTTACACAAACGCTGAAATGTGCGAAATGCGTTACCTTTACGGTTTGGAGAATTTTGCAAAGATAACTTTTGTATCATTTCTGGTCGAAGCGCGCTCACTTTCTTTCCCGAGTAAGCTCGCTGACAGGCAGTTGAGTTGCTCGATTATTGATTTTTCACGGAGCGCTTTCGCAAAATTTGAAATTAACGAAGCAGGCCAAGACCGCTCTTGTTTAAACAAATGAAAACAGTTACGGACTCCGGTTGAAAATGTTGACCAATTAAGAGAACGCATTGTTGCATCTTGCGACATAATTCGGAACACTCCGGGAATTTTTCTGCGTGTTAGACAGTCAATGCGTCGAAGAATTGCTGCGTGCATTGAAGCTAACGGAGGACATTTTCAACATTTAATTTAACTGTGTATGATTTGTTTTTTTTTAAATTTTGCGATTATGAAGTTAACGTTTGGTTTTGTTACTTGTTCTAACGTTTAATAAATTTTGTATAATTAGTAAAAAAAAATTATTTCAAAAAATTGACCATGTTTTTCAACATAAAAGTTGATTTTTCTCGAAAACGGTCAACTTTAGAGCTTATGACCAAGAGTACCTTTTTTGTGTAGAAAACATTGGCGGTTCAAATGGGCGTCTCAAAACCGTAGTTTTTCCAGTGGCGTAGAAGTTGGGGAAAAAAACACTCACTACCCCTTCAAAATCTTCACCAATTATGACTTAAAATAAAAAAATTTCTCGCACAAAACATGGCTTATTATGAGTAGAAAATGCTTACAAAAGCTGTTTTCTGTACGATAAACGGTTCCGGAGATATTCGCAAAAAACGAAATTTTTTTTCAATTTCAACACCCTGTATCTCGAAAATTGTGCATTTTAGAGGGTAAGTTAATAGAAACATTTTTTCAAATTTTTGGACGAGCTATCACATCCTGAAGTCCTGCGCATATATTATGAAACACCCTGTATATATATCTTATTATTTATTATCGTATGGCATGCATCATTGTCTTCACAAAAAACTGATACAGGTAAATTTGAACAGATTTAATTGACCTGTAATAACAAATTCAAACAAACTCCTGCCACATAAAACTGTCAAGTTAAGATGGCATCTTTAAACAAAGCTCCAAAAACCACCATTTGAACCAGATTAAGGGTTGGGGTAGGAATGGGCGCCTGACGTGAAAACAGTCGGATCACGTAGTGAACGTGACTAATATTTGAAAATCGGGACGTGAACGTGAGTGAAAAATACTATGCGTTTCAGCATAATTTCACGTTAAATATTTAGTAACGAATAAAAGATTGCAGGGTGCCCCGCCCACCCATGTGGAAGATCTAGAGATGAAGCTGCGCAATGCGCATGAGCATCTGTGTTGTAGTGTGAGTGTTGTAGGTACTGTGTACAGTCAATGGCGTCCTGCCTAAGAATTTTTTATTATTTCTATTCTAAGGTTCTATTTAAGGCAGCCGGGACGCACGGACACAAGAAGTGCTCTGCAGCGCATGTAGGAATAGCGCATTCGTCTGCAATATTCCACAAAACGCTGGAATCGCATACGCCTGCCCTTCGAATCCGATTACCGGTAATATTTTTTTAGTTGAAAATGTATGAAATTTATTTGAAATGTGAAGATATTTTTACCCCTAGCTTAATTTGATTTTTAAAATAATTTAGTGCCACAATGTCCACTTACAAGGGAAGTTGTGGGTAAAGTAAACATTCTGTTCTATCGGAATTTGAATTTTGAAATAAAAGTTGCGGGTCACGTCGTGAACGTGAGCGTGCGTCAACGTGAGTGTTTAAAGCAAGCGTGAAACGTGCGTGACGTGAGTGAATGCTCACTCACGCGCCCATCTCTAGGTTGGGGTGAACATACTGACAATTGCGAGTGAGCTCATTGTTAAGAGCACGGTCTTACTTGCTAAGAAAGACTAGCAATACTAAAACAATTAGAAGAAAACAAGGCACAATTTTGCAAGTAAAATTTTCAAAAATTGTGGTATCTTGATATTTTCGGTCTTTGTTTTCTGTGAAAGCAATGATACATACTGCTACAGTCCTTTATGATTTTAGATTAATTTAATTGAATTGAATAATTTACTCTCAGGGTTTTAACACGTTATATTCTATCTTACCTTTATTGGTCCTCAGCCAGCACGCGTTTATAACAAAATCAATTATTCGGCTCTCAATTTCGTTGGGTTACTGCAGTAATTTAATTAGGACATACACAAATAAAACACATAAATATGAGGCAATTACATGTATTTATTATAAATTTGTATTTTTGAATATTTCTAGATTTAATCAAATTATCGTTAGTAAATTTAGTATTAAATTGAATTTAGATAATTAATACAGTATGTCTACATGCAGTTTATTTTAATGTTTATTGTTAAATTGTTTCATAAACGTTTTGCTTAAACACTGTTAACTTTGCTCGTCTTTAATTTATTTACAATTCACAATTTTAAAATTGTTCAGTTAGCAGTTGTATTCATTTAGATGTTTTATATTTTCACTCAGATCTGGTATTTGTAATATTATCTTTGTTTTTCACTTAAGTTCTGACTTTTCTATCTTCGAGCTCAATTTACCTTCATTGACAAACTGGACTTGCATCTACTGCATCTTTACACCATCGTCAGCAACGCCTGATAATTATGCTACACGCATACTACCAACATCTTCACATTTCTTACTCCAAACTTCTAATTAGGACCACATTTATTTTATACAAAACATTTGTTCTGGGCACATATCAGTATTTATTTTTAATATAATTGAATTTTTATACGTTTAGCTTGATTTTAAAGCTGGTGTGATTTTTTATTCCAAATTTTACACACACTATTGTTATTATTTACTTATATTCACCAAAATGTTGAGAATCAAATATCAAAAAAATTACAGATTCCTACTTTTCAACCATTGTGACTTTTAGTTGAACATGTCATATTTTACGTTAACTTGTTCTCAAATCGTGCCTGTCTCCAATTATTATGCATCATTGTGCAACAATAATCCTTTTATACAACAAATATATATGAAACAAACTTGTTTTATCCTTTCTAATAATATTTACTTTTGCAGATACAAACTGACTAATATAACAACTTAGTTCAAAATTATTGTCATCAACCAAATTGAGTTACATTTGCAGTCAACGAATGAACAATTAACTGCTATCGTTTACAATTTCACATGAAATTGAATTAATAACTATGATTCTTTCTGACTGATCTTTGTTTGAGTAATGGACAGTCAAATTCGCTGAAGAAAATGTCGATATCATTGTAGGAAATAGAATTTTTAATGAAACAGTACTACTCCATTCAATATCCTTGTTATTGTCATTATAATTAATCTGCGTGTTAATTATAATTTATTTAAAATGCTTTGCCATTTTAAGACCATATCAATATATTGATATAGCTACACGTTACTGTGCTATTTCCTTGCTATGCACCTTCTTTAGGTAAATCAAGGACTATTTAATCTTGTATTGTATTGAAATTATTTTTGTTTAGATGAACTAATGTAAGATATCTGCCTATTATAAAACTTTATATTTTTATTTGTCTTTTGCTAGCTTTATGAGAACAATGACTCTTAGCCCAAGTTAGGTTCTTGCATATTCAATTCCTTGTTTGTGATAGTTAATCAGTACATATAAGCCGTTCACGACCTTTTTGGGACAGAGTTGGCTATGATTTTTTCTTTTCATGTTGGACTAACTGATTCGATGATGTAGCGGATGCAACTTTTTTTTTGTCAGTGTCTGTTCGACATTTTCTTGCCACCACATTGCCAGATTTATTATTTTAATATTCGTAAGAAAATAAATGATTTATCAAGTGTGTAAAAATACTTTGAATTTCTGTCAAAGAAAAAGTCAAAATGCCCAAAATAATTTTGTTACAACAATTTAAAAAGGACAGACCAAATTAACGCGAGTCGATGTGGAGACTAGAGAATATCCGGCAACAATGTACCTATTCAGAAAATATAACCTTAAACTGAAAACAACCTAACCTAACACAAAAAGTGTCAATTTCCATGAGGGAGTTTAGTTGCAACAGAGGTTCTGCCAACAAAATTACTAGATGGTGATAGCCTCACCTGACTCAAAAAGATCGTGAACGGCTTATATTCAAAAATTATTTATAAATTATGACATTTCTGTGAAATGTCAAATTGACAACTTCATAAAAGTAAAAAGTCAATTAAATGATATCTGTCACATATGTTATTACTTAAAATATCTGTCAAATTACCTAAGTATTTCTTTCAACTGTGTAATTCATTCACTAATTAGAACTTATTAATGTTTTATTTACATAAACCTGTCACAAAATCCACTTAATATGTCTGCTTGATGTGCTGGTCCAATACTAGTACAAGTAAGCTACCCACACTGCACCGTCAGCACTGCCAAGTAAATAAGTTCACTTCAACATCCATAATGATAGCTATTTCTAATTGACTCCATTGTTAGTTTCATTAATGTTCCCAATTCTGCGACCAAATGTATAACAGCAACGACCCGATTTACAGCTGCGGCAAAAACTCCAACCAAATAAACTGTTTAAATGATGACCATTTCTTCTCTTTAACTCCAAGTAATTACTCATCTGCAGTCCTAATTCAATTAAATCCTCAGATTCATATGCTGACCACCTTCTGCGGACTCCCAACTTAATCACCACACTGCAAATTCCAGTGTACCGGAATCGTCCTTGTTGTAACAGGTATCAAACCACCAACTGTCCAAAGTGCTCTCCCTCTTAATCCTTTCCAATTATTACAGGACATTTAAGACGTCATACAAGAACACTGATGATATCCAAATCAAAATTTAAACTAGATGCAGAAATCCACCTGATCACAAACTCGTTCAAGTCCAAATCCTCATTCATATGTAGTATACCTCCAACTCTGGCTCTTTTGTATTCACTTGACAGCAACTTACATAAAGTTCTAAACCAAAAAGGATACCTAATATTGAGTTATATGTAGTTTATCCAATTCTACTGCAGACACCATTATTCCATATACACTATTTTATTGTTTTTAGATGTTATTATTGTTCTTTGTACCATATATAACCTTCTTATTCTTCAGTATACTTTTAAAATTAATTTTATTTCTTCCTTTTGTTAATTTTAATTACATATACCCGTTTAATACACCAACCAGTCAATAAATAACATTTGATTAAAGGGGTTTTATTATTCAAATTTAATTTTTACTATAAAACATGTTACACCTTTTGAACAAAATTTAGTTGTTATTTTTCATCATTTCAATTTTACCTAGCAATAATTATTATATAAAATTTTTACAAACTAAGCCTCTGGATACATTTCTATATAATTTATTCTATTCTAACACGTTATAATTAACTTCTTTCAAATAATCATTTGAGTTTTCCTTTCACTCTCAAATTAGCTATCTTATAGCTTATTTCGATTATCAATTTATATTGTGATCCAAATAATTATATTATCAAACAACTATCTCCACAAATTCAATTCATATGCCAGAACCTTACTGATAAAATATTAACTACTTAATAATATTACATCCAATATCTTGTTGATTAGATAACTTTCAAATATTTAAGTTGTTCTCTTATTCTATAAATCCATCCTTTGTAACATTTTAATTATTAATTTATTTATTTATCAAACATAATCTCATACCTTGGAATAGCTTTATGAACAAATAGCAATCCTAAGTTGCAATCATTACAATATATTACAATAAAAATAGTGGATATATACCTAATAACATACAATAGTCAATAATACGTTATAGCCAATTTATCACAGTAGAGGTGGCATCTACAAAATCATCTAAGGTGCCCTGGAAAGGTCTATGTGCATACTAGAACTAGGGTTTGAGAAGACTAACACCCGTATTCATAGTCGTTCGCCAGCGGACCGCCGGCGACTCGCCAGAGTTTCGTTATGAATAGTATGTTGGCGGCACTGTACGTCTATGTCAAATTCGAGGTTAGCAGGTTAGATTTTGTGTCAGTTTCTGTCAAAACTGACTGAAAACCTAACCTGATCACCTCAAATTTGACATAGACGTACAGTGCCGCCAACATACTATTCATAACGAAACTCCGGCGAGTCGCCGGCGATCCGCTGGCGAACGACTATGAATACGGGTGTTAGGCGTTTTGGACCCGTCGAGTCCGTGTATTTTATATTTTATGTTCAAAAATTTTAGAATCAATCATTAAAAATAGACTACTTGACTTTTTCGAAAGTAATAGCCTACTAACTGAGAAGCAGTATGGCTATAGGAAAAATAAATCCACAATTACAGCAGTAGCAAATCTAATTGAAGAGGTTATTGACGGACAAGATTCTAAAAAACAAGTGGGACTAATCTGTTGTGATCTTAGTAAAGCATTTGACACTGTTGATCATAGCATCTTGACCTGCTGAGTTCATACTTGCAGAATCGGCATCAAACAGTGAAATGGAACAACTCACTCTCCAAGCAAACACCAATGCGTCACGGGGTTCCGCAGGGCTCAATCGTAGGGCCAATACTGTTCATTATTTATACAAATGATCTTCCGGCAAATATAAGGTCTCATGGTTTGTGTCTGTATGCGGATGATACATCATTTTTAATACAGGGTCTCAACTCGACAGAACTATCTCACTCAGCTAGTATAGCAATGGAAGACGCAAAGAATTGGTTCTTATCAAATAAACTAAAGCTCAATGAAAATAAAACCCAGCAACTACATTTTACATACAAAACAGATGTAGCAGTGGACGAGTTAAAGTTTTTGGGTCTGACAATGGACAGTAGACTGTGTTGGAACAATCATATTGACCAGCTAGTAAAGAGGCTGAGCTCTGCTGTTTACGCAGTGAGGAGGATAAGCGTTTGCAGTACACACCAAGCAACAAGACTCACTTACTTCACCTACTTTCACAGCGTAGTGGGTTATGGCATTTTGTTTTGGGGAGCATCATCTAGTGCTAATCGAGTTTTTAAACTTCAAAAACGTTGTATAAGAGTTATGTGCAATCTGAAATTCAGTGACAGCTGTAGAGAGTCGTTCAAGAACGAGAACATACTTACTGTTCCTTCATTGTTCATATATCAGGGTCTCCGGTTCGTTCACTCTAATCGGCAAAAGTTCAACCTAAATAATGCAAATCATAACTACAACACAAGAAAAGGAAACGATCTACAAGCACCCTTTCATAGGATTTGCGCTACCCAAAAATATGTGGACTACTGGGGTGTGCTGTTGTATAACAAACTTCCCGCAAACATAAAAATTTTAAACTGTGTTAATTTCAACCATACAACAAAGTCCTTGTTGGCAAATAAGTGTTTCTACAGTTTGCAAGAGTTCCTAGACTGTGATCTGTTCAAAAAAGAGTGTTGTTCTAAATGTTTATATTTCAGGCTTGAATTGAGATTTTAATAACTTGATCGCATATGTAATTTATTTATAGTTGTTTTAGCTTTATTTATCAAGTCACTATTTGTAAAATTTTATTATTTTAAATATGGTAATGACGATCTCTGTAAAAATTTTTTTTTTACGTGAAATAAATCTATCTATCTATCTATTTATCTATCTATCTATCTATCTATCTATCTATACACCGTGGTTTTTTTATCTCGTTACAGCACATATTACGTCAATCGTTTTTTCGTGAGTGTTTACAGTGTTATCAAAATGTAAAGAGATAAAAAAACCAGTGTATATATAATTTTCTTTTGTTTTATCAATAATTCATTATTACAACAAACACATATTATCATTAATCACTAAGATGAAAAGAGTATGCAAAAGAGAATTATTTGGAGAACTCGTAATACAAATAAAAACTAGGAAACTGAAAAAACACATAACTAATATAATACCGATGGGGCCACAATTATATATAACAGGAATAAGATAACATGAACAAGAAGATAACACGTATTTCTTTAGTAAGAAAGAGATAAACATAGTAGCAAATATTCGAGAAGGCTTGACGCTTAATTTAATTATGACATTTGTCAACTAAACATGCCTACTAAAATCATTTTTTCATATGGCCATCTCTTTCTTACTCAAGCATTCTATTTTGTTATTCATGTTATCTCATTGCTGTTATACCGGGTGTCTTAAAATGAAATACATCTAGTATGCTTTGAATTTCCCATAATCTAAAATTTTACTTGAAATTGGCAAGACTGTAAGTATAAAGTAGGGACAAGAAATCAGACGACGTTCGTCACCAAGCAAATTTTAGTGACGTCATAAATACCACCATTAGATTTACAAAACCGATATTTATTTTCTTCTATACAGCTCATTTTAAATCATGCGTTTGGTTTAAGCTTAATCAATTATCAATGGAAAATTAACAATTTAATGTACATTTAGCTTTTATGATGAATAATAAATAAAAAACGTAAATGTGCCAGAGACTTTAACGCTTCAGTGTTGGTGATAAAATATCACTAACACTACGTTTATGTTTGTATTCGATCGATAGTATCGAACCTGCTGCACTGGGTTGATTGTTGAGGTTAAGTGTGTTTTTGTGTTTTCAGAACAAAACCTGCGTTTTAGTGTTGAGATCTAGTGTTTAACATGCCTAAACCATTGAGTAGCCAATCCAAGCAACTTGTTGCCAAGTTGATAAGTTATTTCGAACGTGAACGAGATATTGGAGGGCCATTACTTGCACTTTACTGCAGTTAGAGAGGTATGTGAATAAAAGATTTAGTAGAAATTTTAAGCATAACATGTAATTTGTAATTTCAGAGGTTTGCAGATGCATTACAACTGAGCCGATCTACTGTATCATCAGTTTCACAAGCTGTTAAAAGCAACGAAGTTTCTCGCCGCAAACCTGTGAGAGATGTGGATGATTTTCACTCAACTGCAATACGGAATGTTATTTATGAAATGTATGATACCAGTAAGTATCACAATATTGAAAAAATCTGAAACTATATTTTCTTACATATGCGTTAAGATACTGGGTGGCCATAAATATCTGAGATCCCGGTAGCCATGGAATTAGCTACTTATAAATGTTGGTTAGCATTATATTTCAATTACGATAAGTATTGGTACCTATATAATGTAATAAAATGCAATAAGAGGAGGGGAATGTGCCCCAGATTCTGCAGTTTAGCCTACGACTCGATTATAAAAATATCCTGTTCTAACTCCATTACTTATTGCAATCTGTAATAATTTTTGACAGATAGGAATTTTAGTTGTGATGACATTACTGACATTTAAAGGTACTGTGGTATCAGATATTTATGGCCACCCGGTATTTGGTATTCCAAGCTTAAACATAAATTTCGACTAATAAATAAACGATTATATTATCATTATGTAGTTTTTTTTTATTAATTGTAAATTATTGTAATTTTTTAGAACAACACGTAACAAGGCAGACACTGTTGCAAAAATTAAAAGAACACGACATTTTTCAAGGTGGCAAGTCATTCTTAGGTTACGTTTTAAGGGACATAGGATTTCGGTGGAAGAAGGGACATGGGTGTTTGAAAATGGTACAGTTTTAAGATCCTGGCAGGATGACAATAAGAAAAGTGTCAAAAGGATAAAGGTTGATGGACATAGGTATACATTTTAGATTTATTAAAGTGTAGGACTTTTTTGCTTACAGCTATGCGTTTTCAGGTACATTGTGTTACACGCAAGAAACAGAAGAGGGTTTATTCCTGGAGCCTCTTTAGTATTTTCTTCTTATATTTATCTATATTTTATATTTATTTTGTATATCGATCCCTTAACAGTCACAACTATGCTTGGTTTTATTCTAAGAATAACCAACTCTTCAAAATATGACATTCAAGCTGTTGTATTTTGGATATGTAAGATCAAACCTGGAATATGCAGGTGTGATATGGAACCCTTGCTATGCAATTCACTGTAATAGACTAGAAAAAATTTAAAAGAAGTTTGTAAGAACAGTTTGTAAAAGAACTCATACTGACTTGCCTAATTACTCAAGCCGATTAAATTTCTTCAATAGAATAACTTTAGAAAATCGTAGAAAATGTTATGACATCGTTGTTCTCTATAAAATTGTAAATAATATGTTTAATCGTTCTGATTTAATTTCACATATACTTTTTAACGTGCCACAGTTTAGTGCTAGAAATTTCCGGTTATTTAAACCTGAATTTTCTAGCACTAATGCAACTCTTAATTCACCGTTTTGGAGGATGATGAAAAATTACAATGTCTTTGCTGGGGATATCGACATCTTTTGCATTTCACTTGCAGTGCTTAAAAAGAAGTTAAACCAAGCCTTTGCACCTATATAAATTTTTTTTAAACACAACAGATTTCTTAAGTTCATGGATTTAATACAATTAAAATCAGATTTTCGTTTAAATAAATACATTCCCATACTAAACATCTATAGTCTTTGTAAATTTGTACAATCTTTTATAATTTTTGTAAGATTTTTTTGTCTTAGTTTTTCATAATTTTTGTAAAACTGTTATAAAATTGAATATTAATTCATAAAACCAAACTATTCTAGTAGTATGAATAAGTTATAGTTGCGACTTATATGATCATGATCTTGATTATTTTCTAATTGTAATAAATTTATTGTAATTTGGGAAAATGGGTATGTTTGAATCACAACTTGTTTATTTGTATTTGTTTTTATTCGTGTCAACCTGTAATTGGGCTTGCCTGTTGGTTGACCATGTGTACCCATTAAATAAATAAATAAATATTACAGTTTTTTGATGTTGTAGTTTCTAGGCTTAAATTGTATTGTGATATAGTGCATGGTGTAGTCATAATATAGTATATAGTCATAATGTAGTATGTAGTCTATACATATTGTAGAAATTATGTAGTTTGTAGTTAGTTATGTAGATTATGATCATACGTTCTATACATTGTATGTTATATTGATAAGTATTGTACGCTTCTCATACGAAAAATAAATAAAAATTATATTTGTAATATTAATTCATAGCATGTTTATCACAGTGTAGTATTGTTATTGTCGACTTGCTGTACAAATAAATATTAAAAAAAGAACTAAATTAGTTTTACATTACACTTCTTACGCACAATCATCTACGGTTTTATCAAACTTGCAGTACTTCATTGCACAACTGTGTCGTTGGTTGCCTATACGATCAGGAAATTATAATCGTTCTTGGGGTACTTTATAAACATACTATGTTTATGACGTCATTACTCTTGATGACGTCTGTCGTCTAATTTCTTGTCCCTACTTTATGTCAAATTCGAGGTAAGTAGGTTAGGTTTTGCATTAGTCTGTGTCAAAACTGACGCAAAACCTAACCTACCAACCTCGAATTTGACATAGACTTACAGTCTTGCCAATTTCAGGTAAAATTTTAGATTGCATTATGGGAAATTCAAAGCATACTAGATATATTTCATTTTAAGACACCCGGTATATAATTATGGCACCATCCGTATAATAAAATTAAGACATAATAACCATTCAACATAAGTACAATTTTACAAGTAAGTAGGTACCTAATATGACACGAAATTAAAAACTATAAACTATGTGTAACTATGAATTTACATGCTGCTTTATATTCACAAAGCATTTGCATGACTTATCTACTGTGAGTTTTCATATTAGTAACTAAACTACTTTTAACTGCTGTTCTATATTCCCAAACCAAGCAACTCAAAGGTTGTTCTCCTGTATGAGCTCTCATATGTGTAACTAAATCACTCTCATGTGCCGTTCTGTATTTACATACCAAGCAACCGTATGACTTCTCCTGTATGACTTTTAATATGTCTAACTAATAACCTTTTATGTGCTGTTCTGTATTCACATTCTCCTGTGAGTTTTCATATGTTTCACTAAATTACTTTTTTCTGCTGTTCTATATACACAAACCGAGCAATTGTATGGCTTTTCTCCTGTATGAGTTCTCACATGTGCAACTAAATGACTTTTAATTGCTGCTTTGTATTCACAAACTGTGCAACTGTATGGCTTTTCTCCTGTATGAGTTCTCATATGTTCAATTAAATGCCTTTTTATTGCCGTTCTATATTCACAAACACAGCAACTATATGGCTTTTCTCCTGTATGGGTTTTCATATGTAAAACTAAATTACTTCTATCTGCTGTTCTGTATTCACAAATCGAGCAATTAAATGGCTTTTCTCCTGTATGAATTTTACTATGTCTAACTAAACTACTTTTATTTGCTGCTCTATATTCACAAACACAGCAACTGTATGGCTTTTCTCCTGTATGACTTTTCATATGTGCAACTAAATGACTTTTACATGCTGCTTTATATTCACAAACTGAGCATTTGTATGGTTTTTCTCCTGTATGACTTCTCATATGTGCAACTAAATGACTTTTACATGCTGCTTTATATTCACAAACTGAGCATTTGTATGGTTTTTCTCCTGTATGGGTTTTCATATGTAAAACTAAATTACTTCTATCTGCTGTTCTGTATTCACAAATCGAGCAATTAAATGGCTTTTCTCCTGTATGAGTTTTCATATGTCTAACTAAATGACATTTACGTGCTGTTCTGTATTCACACACCGAGCAGCTGTGTGGCTTTTCTCCTGTATGAGTTTTCACATGTGTAACTAACAGACTCCTATATGCTGTTCTGTATTCACAAACTGAGCATCTGTATGGCTTTTCTCCTGTATGAGTTCTCATATGTTCAACTAAATGTCCTTTTATTGCTGTTCTATATTCACAAACACAGCAACTGTATGGCTTTTCTCCTGTATGAGTTTTCATATGTAAAACCAAACTACCTTTTACTGCTGTTTTATATTCACAAACCAAACAACTGTATGGCTTTTCTCCTGTATGAGTTCTCATATGTTCAACTAAATGCCCTTTTATTGCTGTTCTATATTCACAAACACAGCAACTGTATGGCTTTTCTCCTGTATGAGTTTTCATATGTAAAACTAAACTACTTTTTACTGCTGTTTTATATTCACAAACCAAACAACTGTATGGCTTTTCTCCTGTATGAGTTCTCATATGTTTAACTAAACTACTTCTATCTGCTGCTCTGTATTCACAAACCGAGCAACTGTATGGCTTTTCTCCTGTATGAGTTCTCATATGTGTACGGAAACTACTTCTATCTGCTGTTCTGTATGCACAAACTAAGCAACTGTATGGCTTTTCTCCTGTATGAGTTCTCGTATGTTTAACTAACCGACTCTTATATGCTGTTCTGTATTCACAAACTGAGCATATGTATGGCTTTTCTCCTGTATGAGTTGTCATATGTGTAACTAAACTACTTTTCGCTGCCGTTCTGTATTCACAAACCGAGCATCTGTATGGCTTTTCTCCTGTATGAGTTTTCATATGTCTAACTAAATGACTTTTACGTGCTGCTTTGTATTCACATACCAAGCATCTGTATGGCTTTTCTCCTGCATGATTCTTTGTATGTCTAACCAAATTACCTTTATGTCCTGTGCTGTATTCACAAACGGCGCAACTATAAGTATTCTCTCCACTACAAGCAGTATTTACGTTATTTTTGTCGAATGTTTTCTTTTCGTAATTTTCATGCTTTAATTCGATGCCTTCGTGTTTAATAGACAGATTATCAAAACTTTCATTGCTATTCATGTTCTGTGATATGCAATGTGTAGTTCCTATAGAACTACAAGACTTATTTTTCATAGTTTCTTAAGGAATGGTAATTGTTTGAACGTTTCCATTAATGATATATGAGCCAAAGGAAGTTAGATATCTTCACATCTAGAACAAAAGCAGATTGTCATTCAAATTCAGTTATTTATTTATTTATGGGATAACCCCATTAACAA
Organism: Agriotes lineatus; assembly: GCA_940337035.1. NCBI lineage: Eukaryota > Metazoa > Arthropoda > Insecta > Coleoptera > Elateridae > Agriotes > Agriotes lineatus. The sequence goes on along the minus strand of CALNHX010002383.1, from coordinate 46,724 downwards.
CAGTTTATAATTATATAATCTAACATAATAATATAGTGTCATAAACATAACCTTTAGTATACCAAAATAACATTGCATGGACATCACATTCATTTAAGATCACTTCTAAATTTACTTAAAGAAACACCCACAACTTCTTAATGCATTTATTAAATTTAAGTACCTATTTATCGGTGAATGTTGGCCATAATTTGTTGCATGATGTATACAAGATAAGTTATGATGTCTGAGGGTTTTCATTGGAATAGTGATGTTATAGATATTAACGAACAAGTTTGGTTGGCAGAACGAGGCGGTTAGCCGAGTTCTGCGGCAATCAAATGAGTTTTGTTAAGTGCCATAAGCAAACGTATATTGTTCAATATTTTATTTTCATCCATACATTCTGGTTCAATGTGTCCTTTGTTTTGTAATAAAAAATATCTATTACCGCACTGAGTGCAGTAATTTCATCTATAACCGCACTGAGTGCGGTAATAAAGCTCTTGATAATACTCAAATTAATTTCGTAAATAGTCACCGATGAAGATAAATTTGTTTAAGATATGGATCATAAATAAATCCATCCAATAATTTAAAAATGAAGCATAAGCTCATAGTAGTTCTTTAATATTCTAATGCAGGGATGAGCAACCCACGGCCCGCTACACTTTCTCATACGGCCCTACAAAGATTTTACATTTTGACTTTTAAAAATTCCTACAGTGTCCCGCAGCCTCATTGTACCCTATTTCTCATTAAATAGTCTTTTTCTACACATATCTTTCGTCGTTTTTTTTAATAGTATTTCTATTAATGAGTGTTTTATTTCTGTAATTTTTTATACGACGTTTATTTTGTTAATAAAGAGATCATTTGAATTCATCATTCAGTGTTTGTATTATCATAAGTTTCTTAAATGCGGTCCGATCAACATTTTTAAATTTGTAGTTGGCCCGTTGTAAAAAAGGTTGCTTATCCCTGTTCTAATGAGTCCAAAGACATCATTTCCATAAAACACCGTAATTGTGATTTTCAATTTTAAAATGTAAACATCTCGCAGCAAATCTCAAAAATATATGTTGAACTCGTTCAACTGCCTTCACGTGAACCTTATATGAAGGAAACCAAATTATAGATGTGTATTCTAATTTACTACGTACCAGTGAGCAATATCTATAATATAATTTTCCTTAATGTGTGTCTGTCTGTCTGTGGCACAAAATAATCTCACGTTCCGGCTTCACAGATGTTTATATTTGTTTAGGTTTTCTTATCTGAGCGCTCGGGTCGGAGCTTATCGCGTATCCTATTTCACCACGTGCGCGTAACGCGCCGTTTGCTTGTATGGTTTTAATCGACTTCAATGATAAGCTTTTACAGTTAATGTAACACATCTCCTAAAATTTTTGAATATTTTACCGTTACACTATGTATGTGATCTATAAATGTAAGCTTCTCATCAATGATGATACCCAAGTCTTTCATTCTGGGAACATAACCCAAACGATTATTATATGTCACTACACTTGAGCCAAGTTACAAAGGCGAGCGATGTAAGCAAAGATTCTGACAGTTCTCGGTGCACGCTAAACCAGTTTAACACAGTGCGCATTTTACGTAAACTTCCGTCGCATGTTGCCGTAAAAGAAATTACCGCACAACAAAACAACGCTCATTCCTCCTCTAGTGTAACAACGCGTATCAACGGCGTTGAACTTTCTCTTCGAAACGGCCAACCGCAGAACGCCTTTCTATTACGTGATATTCACCGACCACGTGCGTTTGTTTACTTGGCTCGCCTTCCTAACTTGGCTGAAGTTTAGTTTCAAATTGTTTTGTTTTCTTAAAAAAGGTCATATGCCAACACTTTTGAATATTCAGTGAAAGACTATTGTTGTTACATCACTGACTGTTTCTATAGTTTGAAATACTTTCAGATAGTCAGCAAATAATAAACAATTGCTATGTTGAAAACAGCGAAAAACATTATTTTTAAAATTTCATTTAAAAAAATAGGCTTTTTTTAATTAATTTCGGTGTGAAGTGCCACTTTTTTTCACTCAGTGAAAAAAAATGACACTTGGCTTTTAATTTAGGAATGAACGATTCTAATTGAGCGTTTCCTTAGTTACCAGAACTGACCAACGCACTTGACTAAAATGAAAACAAATACAATTCTATACAAAATAGGCTTGGATTTGAATATTTATTGAAATTTAAAAAATCTTATACATAACTTGTGTTAGCGTGCTTATTTTTCACGCGCGTGGAAAAAAGTTGTAATTCTAGGATAAGTAACTATGCAACCATTGTAACATTCTCAAATTAAAACATACTTTTGTAATTTTGTTATCAACAAGTTATGGTCAACCCTATCAAATGACCGTATCCACTTGCTTTCTAGCCTCAAAGGCATTTAATAAGGCTGTATGATAAGACAGTAAGTTAATTACTGTGCTCTTTTGAAGAGAGAAATCATGTTGTTGATTGCTTACAATCTCCCGACAAGATCATGTCAATTGTTCACTAATCGAGCAGTCAGAAAGTTTAGATACAACAGTTTGATTGCTAACACTTCTATGATTTTTTCCACTACTCCTATCACCAGACTTAAAAATGGGTATTATACAGTGTGTCCAAGATAAGAGGGGCCAGTATGGGGATCTCGTTAATTGTAAGAGATACAAATTTGGTTAAATGGGAAGAAAGTTGCGCAATTAAGGGACTAACAAAATGACGCTTAGAAATCCTTTATATGATTCTTCGTTTTTGAATTATCTCAAAAAAACCGAATTGTTGGATTTCCTATATTATTTTTTTCTGGCGTTAAAATTAAAGTTAGGGCGAAACTGATTAAACTTCTTTATAGCAACTTTTAGTGGACTTAATGATTATGTTATCAGATTTTTTTATCCGACGTTTCGTCTTCGAGAAACCATCATCAACTTCATTTTTTTAAATACGGTCCTGGTTTTTTTATGCCAAATTTGTGAAGCCCTTTTTATTCTGAATTCAACGATGTACCACATATTATGATTTAATTACGTTTCGAGCTTTTTTTGATCATCAGAAAAATTTTAAAATACGGATTTGCATTTCTGCCCGAGGGCACCGCGTCCGATATTCCGTGCTGCTACAGCTTCTTTGTGTTTTCTTCTCGAGGGAGACGTGACCTATACATCGCCACGTTGCCGGAATTTCCCCTGGTGTTATCATCTACTCCCACGCTTTCGTTCGAACCAACGTCGCAGCCAGCAGATCGTTGGCTACTGGCTAGCCTGACGCTTGGCGCCTCACTACAAAGGTACTGTGTGTGTAATTAGCCTAGTAGTTAACTAATTTTGATCATATGCGACGCAAATGTAATATAATTTGAGTGCTGTCATACATAGCTCATTTTGCTTGCCTGTACTGGCCTAATTTCATTCGTTTCTGGCGCAAATGTAATATAATTTGACCGGTGCCGTACTAGTTCATGTTGCTTGCCTGTATTGGCCTAATTTCGATCATATGTGTCGTAAATGTAATATAATCTGATCGCTGTCATACTTAGTTAATTTAGCCTATTTGTGGTGGCCTAGTTTGAGCGCTTAGGTCGTTTGATTAACTTCATTACGATGTTGTGTTTGAAATTAAGGTGACCCCCCATAACTGTGACTAGTAATAAAGCGCCTCCCAGCTGGGCCCCTTATTGATAATCGATCTGTGTATTGACCCTTTTGCGGTCAAGTGTATCGCTACGTTGTTTTTAATAGACCGTTATTTGAACTGAGGCCTTATAATTTACGAATCTATGCATGGTCTCAGTAAAGATGATGAACGTCAACAGGAAACCGGCAACTGTCAGGAGAAACACAATCCTGGAAATGGATGTTAGGAATAAGTGTGGGTTCACTTTAGACCTGGGACGCGGCGTGTTGCACGTGGGTGGCGAGAAGCTTTCCCTACACCCAAGAGAAGAGATCGCAGTACGAGTGGTATTGGCGAAAGATGTTACTCTGCCGGGACGAACCGAGAGGGTCGTGGATGCATACCTGGATGGCGATCTCTGGGGCAACGTAGTGCGCAGGATTGAACCCGATTATGACAAGGAGGTCACTCATGGTATCCTGGTTGGAAAGACGTTGATGAAGACTGGGCTTAAGGTCCCAGTAAAGATGATGAACGTCAACAGGAAACCGGCAACCGTCAGGAGAAGAGCAAACCTGAGAAGGGGCATGAGCCAACAAGAACGGAAGATCGAAGATCTGGTGGCCCGGTATCAAGACATCTTCGGGTGCGAAGATCATCCCAGCGGCCGTACTGACGTAGTAAAACATAAATCATTCGAGTTTGGCAGAAGATTCTTGCTGAGGACCGACCATGCTGCTCTAAGATGGCTACTGCAGTTCAAGAACCCTGAAGGACAGTTGGCTAGATGGATCGAGCGCCTACAAGAGTACGACTTTGAAATAAATCATCGGCCTGGCACAGCCCACCGCAACGCCGATGCGTTATCCAGGAGACCCTGCCCTGCGGACTGCGGCCACTGTTCGAAGCTGTAGATTTGTGCGGTACCCATCAATCGTACCACTGTAGTCGACGACTCGTGGGAGCTAGACGAGTTGCAGAACAACCAGGAGAATGACCCCAACTTAGGCACGGTTATAGCCTGGAAGCGAGATGGCCGTCGACCTACCTGGCAGGAGGTCTCCGCCACCAACCCAACGGTGAAGACCTATTGGGCGCAATGGGACTCCTTGCAGCTGGACAACGTCCTGACCAGAATCTTGGAAGATGAGAACGGTAGGGCAACGAGATCACAATCGATGGTTCCAAGGAGTAGAGTGGCCGAGGTTCTGCGCCACCTGCATGATGGCTTCTCTGGGGGACACTTTGGATTGAAGAAGACGTTGCAGAAGGTCTGAGAAAGGTTCTACTGGACGAGCTGCAAAGACGAAGTCCGAGAGTGGTGCCGGAGGTGCAAAGCCTGCGCTACAGGAAACGGACCGGTTGGAAGACGTAGAGCTCCGAGGTGGCAGTACAACGTCGGTGGTCCGTTCGAGGGGATAGCCATTGACATCGCCGGACCATGCCCCGAAACCGAATCGGGAAATAAATACATCCTGGTGTGCATGGGCTACTTCACCAAGTGGCCCGAAGCGTACGCCCTTCCGAATCAAGAGGCCGGTACTGTCGCTGATGTTCTGATGAAGGAGTGCTTCAGCTGTTTTGGAGTCCCCCTGGAGTTACATTCCGACCAGGGCCGGAATTTCGAGTCTAGACTGTTCCAGAACGTCTGCAAGCTACTGGGGATACACCAGACCCGGACCACTGCCCTCCATCCTCAATCGGACGGCATGGTGGAAAGGATCATAGGGAAGCATCTGTACAAGGTGGTTTCCGAGCATCAGCGGGACTGGGACCAGTGCATTCACCTGTTCCTGATGGCCTACCGATCGGCAGTACAAGAGACAACCGGCATCCAGATCGAGGTCCGCTGTTACAGCCGTTGCAAAGCATTGAGCCCACGGTGGACTGCTGCTTCTTCAGCCAGTCCATGTGCAAAAAGGGCACCGCCTGCAAATACCGCCATCGAACCCCCACAAGAGCGAGAGGACAAGCACCCGACGCAACTCGTTCTGGGACAGCACGACCTAAGGCGGGGGCAGTGTAACGACCTTGAGCCGGTTCACGTGCGGACGGATAAGTCACAGCCTTCCAGACTTCGAGAAACGACCTTGGTGACTCATGCGCGCGAACACGTCAGCGTTGCTGGAATGATCGAGCGAGGCCGCGAAGTTTCCGGAATGACTCTTTCCTTGAGATATAAATACGCGCAAGCGGAAATAACAAGGCAGTCGAAGTCAGAGTCCCGACTCCAGCTTGGAGTGCGCAAGCTGCCATATAAATAAGGCGTGTATAACAAATAAATCTAGCCATATAAATCATTCATGTTGAAGTCGCGTGTAAATAAATAAAGTGTATTCATTGTTAGAAATAGTTCCTGTTAGTTTATAAATAATTTGTGTTCCGCCTTAATAGGTCTTGTGTTTTGTAAATCACTAAGATAAATTGCTGTAAATAAATGCTTAAAACAAGAAGCGGCGTACATTTTTTAATAGCCCAAAACATAAATCGTAACAGTATATTGTACAACTAGTTGATTTATGACCATATATTTACATTTAGCTGTGTTTATTTCCAATTTCATGTTCTTAATCTTTTCTACTCATACATATATTAATATTTGCATTTTCCTTTGCGAATCGGTTATCAGTACTATATTGTCGGCATATAATAAACCTTCCAGTGTTACTTGTATTCTTGATTTTTTGTACCTTTCTGTCCTTTATCCGTTTTATTGAGCCATGCCACATATACTATTCTATATATGCTTTTCGTCAGTTGGATTAGTTTATTTGGTATTGAGGTTTAGAATTGAGAGTGTTAAAGCAAGATAACTGTAGAAGTTATATTTTAATAATAACTTAGATTATACTTTATTTATTTATTTACCTATTAGGAATATAACAGGACGAACCCAATACAATATCCACTTATACATATACAATATAAAACTAAATGTTTTCAACTTTAAATGTGAAAAACTAAAAAAACTGTCCAAGTCACAAAAATATACATGGTAAAGGCCACAATAAACACATTAATATAGAATTATATAATTACTAATTTAGTAATTTAGTTCATCCAGGAAACACCCTGGAATACAGCATTTTTTTAAATTTCAGGAGGGTCAAATAAAAAATATCAATGTCCAAAAACAAATTGTTGTATGTTCTGCACATTCTTAAGATAGGAGAGTTATTGAATGCAAATGTGTTAAAACAGGGGATGTTAAACAATGGCGGTAATCGTAAAGAGCGAGGTGGAGCGTTGAAATTTATGTATTGTAAAATTTGGAGACAATCGATGACTGAGTTTACTATTTTGTAGAGAAGCATTACATCGGCTATTTTACGTCTCTCTGCCAAACTTAACATCCCCTGCTGCTGAAGACTACTATTATAATTATTGATGGGTATATTCAGTTTCATATAGAGATGTTTAATAAATCTTTTCTGTACTCCCTCTACTCTATTTATATAAACAGAATATTGTGGATTCCATATAGTAGATGCATAATTGATGATACTATTAATGTAGGAGTAATATAAACACATATGTGTTTTGAGATTTCGAAAAGGCTTTGCAGTTCTTATAATAAAACCCAACAACTTATTAGCTTTTTTGGTAATGTAATCTATATGGCTATCATAAATCAGTTTACCATCAAGAATAACACCGAGGTCTCTAATTGTTTCGGTTGTCTTTATGTATACGTTGTTAAGTTTGTATTGAAGTTTTATAGGCTTCTTATTTCGTGTAAAACTTATATGGTGGCATTTATCAATATTTAATTTTAATTTATTTTCTGAACAATAATTTTGAAATCTAGTTAAATCGTCTTGGATTTTAGAACAATCTGATACTGATTTAATTGTGTGATAAATTTTGAAGTCATCGGCATACAATGACGTTTCACAAAACTGAAAAATGTTATTAATGTTGTGTAAATAAATGTTAAATAATAAAGGACCAAGGTGAGATCCCTGGGGCACTCCAGACCTAAAGTCGATGTATTCCGATGTGTAACCCCTCAGACTAACAGCCTGCGAACGATTCGATATATATGAAATAAACCAACCTCAGCAAGCCGCCGACCCAAAATCTGATGATTTACTTTATCGAACGCCTTGCTGAAATCGGTGTACACGGCATCCACCTGAATTCGTTCATCCAAAAATCTATGTATATACTCGGTATATTCAATTAGGTTTGTAGTAACTGATCTTCCGCTAAAAAATCCATGCTGTTGAGTTGGCAAATATTTTTTTACATGATTGAATAAAGTTTCATACACAATAGATTCAAAAACTTTTGCGAGTATTGAAAGCTTAGAGATAGGTCTATAACTCTCCACCTTACAAACATCTCCGGATTTAAAAATTGGCACAACGATAGCTTTTTTCCATTCCGAAGGAAAATTTCCCTCTTTGAGGGATCTGTGAAAGATGATAGATAATGGTGATACCATACTATGTGCACAATTTATAAATAATGAAGCAGGCAAATTGTCGGGACCGCAACCCTTACGTGGATCAAGTTTTATTAATTTATTAAAAATGTCTTCATTTGTAATATGGATAGAATCTATTGAATTACTATTTGTTGAATAGCTATTATAATCAACATTAACAGTATCGCCAGTATCATCTGATTCGAATACAGAGGCAAAATATTTACTAAACAATTCGCACACAGGCTGGCCCCCCGAGGCTGATACACCACCAAAATCCACCTCGCTAGGAATATTTTGAGCACCTCTCCTATTTTGTGCAAATTTCCATAAATATTTTGGATTATCGCGTACAGTGTGTTCGACCAAATCAGTGTATGCTTTGTAATCCTGCTCAATAAGAAATTTTGATCTACCCCGTAAGAGACTGAAAGTTAAATAGTCCAAATGGTTGCCGTATTTTACCCAATTTCTGTGAAATTTCATTTTTTCTCTAATTACTTTAACCCATTAACGCCCACAATAATACTAGCCCAAAACTTTTAAAACTTTTATTACAAAATAGTTCAAATACCTTCTTGGAACACATAAATATAGAAAAAACATAAAAAACATGTTTCAGAAAAAAACTAGAAGTGTGTACTCAAACGAGTACACTGGGCATATGATACACTAGTTTGTATGAAAATTTTCAAAACATTGTTTTTCAATACACAGAGTTATAACAAACACACTTTTTGCATTGCCACCTTACTCGTGCGTGACATACACGACAACGAAGTTGATTAGGGATCTTTTGGGGATAGTGACCCCTAGCATCTTGCACAATATCTTGTGGAACACTGGCACTATTTCTCAATTTTCCATTTTGCTTTGTTGAAAATCTGAGATAATATCGAGTGATGTTTCTTATGAATAAAAGCAGATCCATCTTATCTTCGTAGACCAACTGATGGAGTTTCCATGCATTGCCTAATGCCATATTTATCATAGAAGTAATGAGTACCCAATACCATTTTTTTCTCCGAACGGCAATTCTGTAATTATTACCAACGTCTTACTTTTTGTAGGTGCCACAGTATCATAGTTTGTAGCCATCGTGCATACACTGTTGTCATACCAAAGTACCAAAAGGATTTCATTCTTGGCATCAAATGAGCTCTCATAAGTTGCTCTCTTTTTTTTCCATTTCCTTTACTGTTGGTAATGGGCATTTTTCTGTTCTGTTTTGCCTCAAAGTACCTGTTGCCCTAAATCCTTGTGCCCTCAAGTTAGTTAGCAAAGGTACACCAGTAAAGTAGTTGTCAAAAAAGATAATGTGATCGTTAGGTATATCAACACACTGCAATAGTGACAATACAACTTTAGAGCCAAGTGGAAGTTGAATATCATCATTATTAGTTTGTGATTCTCCACAGTATGTGTCTATGGTATAGCAATATCCATTGGAACTACAAAGCGACCAATTTTTAAAACCAAACCGACAAGGTTTGCCTCTAATAAATTGCTTGGCCGAATGGTGGCCATAATACTTCGCCATTGCTTCGTCAATGGACAATACTTGATGGAAAATGCCCCATTGTTGAAAATTTGCATTTAGCTTCTCCATAAGCGGCCGTACTTTGTACATTCGATCATCATTTATTTGGGTGTTGTCATTTACATATAAATATGTTTTTATTTCCAAATACCTGTTCCTGGACATGCATTTGGCAATCTGTGATACCCCGTTATACCAAAAAAGTTTTTTAATTCTTCCTTCGTAAGTGAAAACCCATGATTATTTTTTTGGCGGGCATAAAGTATCGTCTGATCTACAATATGTTGCATAATTTTTTCGTCAACCCATTTTTCGAAAATCCCTCTTGGCCTAAGTTTTTTCAGTTCTTCAATAACGCGTTCGGCTCTTTCAGTAGCACCATTAGACATGGCCTGCCAACGACTATAATTGGCGTCGCCTTTTTTCCAGTCTGGTAAAAAGCAATTTGGATCTTTCTTTCGAGACCTTTTGCTTTTACATTGTTCAGAAAACTACTTTATTCTTTTGGCACTCAATGTCTCATTGTCGCTATCGTCCCATTCAGAATCCGAGCTCGACCCAATTTCTGTTTCGTTGCCCAAAGGATGTACGAAAACTTCTAGATTGCCAGGAAAATCACGAGGTACGTCTTCAGAATACAGATTGTCTTCATCTAGATCTTCTTCATCTGTCAGTGGGTCAGGGTTTGGTGGAAGGATGACAATATCAACATTACTGCTGCTACAAGAGGCAGCAAAATCAACTGCAGCATTCAAATTGGGTAACTTCTTACGGCGATAAAAAGCACAAGTCGAAATTGCTGTGCCATCAGAGTCAAAATCTAGGTCCATTATAGGAAATCTGAAAACAGAACAACTGCTTATACTCATAATAATAATAATAATAATAATGGTTTATTGTCCAACAGAAAGAAAAATCCAATTATAGGACAATTTACACAATAAACTAAAGTATTACATATTAATAATCGAAACTTTAACACTAAACACTCGCTTATAGTGAAACAAACTGAAAGGAAATACAATATAATACTATACCTATACCTTACTAAACTAACAAAAGCTGTCTATACTAATTCTAATATGTTAGTTAAATTACAATAATTAATATCGCACATATTTGAAATGTCATTGTAGTTCTGACTCATTTTATAAAGTGGTGATTTTTGTAGTAGTACGTAGGGGTTGGATTATAAAATGTTACGAAATTTCTATTTTGACGTGACGGTACTTGAAAATTAAGCATTTCCAGAAGAAATGGACAATCGATTTTGGCATGAAGAATATTATATAAATAAGTAAGACTAATTATTTTTCTTCTTCTTTCTAAACTAATCATATCAAATCGTTCCAGTAATAATGATTGTGAATAACCTCTTTCTGGGTAAACTCCGTCTACTTTGTAGCTTAAGAATTTCAAAAACTTCCTTTGTATTGATTCTAGATTAATTATTTGACATTCATAGAAAGGGTACCAAATTAAAACACAATACTCAAGTTTTGAGCTGATTAAAGAAAAGAATGAGGTTTTCAAAGCAACTATATTTGTAAAGGATTTGCAGTTTCTTACGACAAACCCCAGCATTTTCAGAGCGGAAGTATATACGGTCTCTATATGACCAGCGAAACTAAATTTATTATCAAAAAGAACTCCTAGATCCTTAACGGTGTCACTGCGTTGTAATAAGTTTGAATTTATAGCATACATATACACTAATGGTTGTAATTTACGGGTGTATGAGACTACTCTGCACTTCGATATATTAAGTTGAAGTTTATTGGTGTCACACCAGTTGTGCAAGTTGTTAATTTGTTGTTGCAACCAAAGGCAGTCCTCAATAGTAGCGACAGAAAGGAAAATTTTGAGATCATCCGCAAATAGAAGCCTCTCACAACAAAGTACTTCAGGCAGGTCATTGATAAATAATAAAAATAGCAACGGTCCTAAGTTGGAACCTTGTGGGACACCAGATGTAGCAGAAATGAGCTTCGACTTATAACTGTTGTATGTTACATACTGTACACGATTTGACAAGTATGAGGTAAAAAATCTTATTAGAGATTCGCTAAACCCAAAACTAAGTAGCTTTTGTATTATAATGGAATGCAAGATGCGGTCAAACGCTTTTGAGAAGTCGGTGTATATTACATCAACCTGCCCCTGATTATCAAGTATTTGGGCCGTATATTGTGTGAAGTAGATTAAATTGGTAGAAGTTGAACGATGCTGCATAAAACCGTGTTGATACGGAGACAAGTACTGCTTTACCGAAGAGTATATTCGATCATACAGTATCACCTCAAAAATCTTGGAAATGCCCAGTGTACTCAACTGAGTACAGCAATGTTTATAACAATACTGCAAGCTAAACAAAATAACAATGAACATTATATGTACTACTTACCTTTCTTCTGTTAGTAACAAAGAGTAATCACCAACCAAAATGTATCTAGTACTCAAAATGTTTAAAAAAATCGAAAAAATCAGGAGGCATGACGTAAACGCTTGAATTTACACATGTACTGTCAAACTAGAAGTTCTGTGAGACGCCACTTATCAGCTTTTTTTCGAAATTGCGGCTGCAGGTGGTATTGTAAACATCTTCTCAGCACTATAACGCTGTTGGCAACCTATTCTGTTAAATAATAGATGGTGACAGCTACCTAGAGTAAGCCGTACTCAGGTGAGTACAGTGGGCGCTAATGGGTTAATGGTTGATGCCGAAAACCATTCAGGAAAATGTCGTTTATTTACATTTTTTAAAGGAACATACATTGAAATCAGTGATAAGAGCAAAGTATAGAATTCATTTACACATAAGTTTGTACTTTTATTTTGAAATAGAAGTTGCCAGTCGATTCGATTAATTTCATTATTTATAGCTATATAATTAGCATTTTTGAAATCACGAAATTGAATTTTATTAGTGACTAGTGATTTGAAATGAGTAAATTTAAAACTAATATTTAAGGTTGGGTGACTTACGTCTTCTGGAACTAACCAAAATGGGCTTCTATTGACACAGATAGCTCCTGTTTCATTACACAATACCAAATCCAAGGTGTTTCCCGTATGATTTTTTAGTGAATTATATTGTAGCAAGCTGCAAAAAGAAAAAGTATCAATCACACCAGCCGAACGTTGTGCATAATTGCCAAGAGGTATTAAGTGATCTGTGTCGTATTTAAGCCATTCAACATCTGGTAAATTAAAATCTCCGACAATCAGCACAACATCGTCAGGATTATTGTTAACTATAGTTTCCAAGTTGTTTATAAATGACGCCAGCACTGTATCGTCACCAGGTGGTATGTACACACAACACAAATGAAAGTGTTTAAAACCGACAAGACACTGTTACCCACACATCTTCTGCATCACTTTGCCAGGAAGTTCTCATACTTGCATTAAGGCTAGCCTCCACCGCAATTAGAACACCTCCACCTTCGGACTTGGTACTCACAGAGGTACAACGGTCTCTCCTGAAGACACAGTAATTGGAATGAAATAGTTCTGAACTGTAGACACTGGGCTTTAGCCAAGTTTCAGTTAAGCAAATGATATTGTGATCGCAATTTAAAAGGTTTGTTAGAAAAGTATGTGTTTTTGATTTTAATCCTCGTACATTCTGATACAATAGACTAATTTCCGAATTCATTTTCACAGCCATAACTTAGTTTATATGGTAGTATAGGATGATGTATATTTATATTATTTTTGAAATGTCATTGGAGTCACGCACAACAATGACCCTGGTTCTATCATCCTGACGACAATAAATAACACCATTTCTGGTCCAGGTGTATTTATAACCCTTAGATCTTGCGATTTTCCTAGCCTCGCCGAAAACAGACTTATTCTTTAGTGTTAGATGTTCGTTAATAAACAGCCCATTGGACACGTCATCGATCCTTAGTCCAGGTGAAGTAGCTGGATTAGCATTCTTCGCAACCTTCGCTGCTGCCAGTACATCATCCCGCTTCACGCGAGATAGCATAGACACTATTATATTACGAGGCTTGGTAGATTTCGGATCAAAAGAGGCTACGTGATGGATAGCATTAATATCTGATTTATTAATTGGGACTTTTATATGGTTACCAATTTTTTCCATAATCTGGAAAAGATTTTTATTTTCCTTCTGCGGAACTCCTTGTATTTCCAAGTTACTTAAACGGCTGTGTTGTTCCATATTATCAATTTGACCCTGTAACTGTTTCACCGTTTCTTTGAGTTTGATGTTCTCGTCAAACATTTTATCAATTTTTTTATATTTATTAGACATTTCATTAAGTTTGACTTCAAAATCAGTTACTTTCTCGCTGCAAAAATTGACCGAATGCAACAACGTATCATATTTTGTATTCAAACCTTTTAACTGCGCTTGTATGTTTTTAAGTATGCCCATCATTGTGGCATTATTATCCGGCCCTGCATTATCATCGTCATCAACAAGCACCGTACTCGCGTTCAAATCATCGCGGCAGCCCGGGCATCGCCAAGAGTTGCCGGGCGAAGTCAACGTAGAGAGGGATGTCGCAGCTAGATCCACGCATCGGGCATGAAAGAAGAGTCTGCAAGAACCACAACACTGAAGGCCGGGCGATTTCTTATTTATCAGCTGTGTACATTTTCCACATGCACGAGACATTTTCAGTTTAATTTTAATAACCGTGTTTAACACTCACTAGGTTTGTAACTTTAACTGTATTTAGATGCTACTACCACTACGAACATATGATATAAATTTTAGAGTTTATTTTTTAGTTTTCCGTACCAAAAACTGAAATTTATTTAGGAGCGAAATCATGTACGGCTACACGATATAACACAACAAAACACAACTGTAAATTGAGAAATGCAATAAACCCCGGAGTAGGCACGAGTGTACGTGAAAAGTTGTACAAAAAATCAGTCAAGACTAACCAGAAGTTCATTCACCTGAGGACGGGAGTAGATCAGAAACTCCCGAAACATCATGTGATAAACACCCGAGACAGTGGAAAACGTCCGATAAAACATCTCATAATAATAGACAACTGTCAAAAATGATATCATTCAGAAAACATCTTGTACAACTAGAGTTGAAAATTGCGCTTTTCACACAAGTGGATGAGTTTGGTGACCACGAGCCGCAGGCGAGTATTATAAATCCCCACAAGTGTGAAAAGTGCCATTCACACGTGTTGTACACTATACTTTTTCTACGACTGCAAGCCGCCGCCTAGATTTCAAAGATCGTTTCAATAAATACTGAAACGGGGCAATTCGTGCCACCTGTATTTATATATTTTATACCTTTTTTTATATACAAGCCTAACCGTATCCTTTATGTCCTAGCATGTTAAGTTAGCACGTCATATAAGTAATCGAACTGTGTTAAGTGGGCACGCGTCATAGTACCTTAGCGCAAGTGTGACGTGAGTAAAAGCGCAATACAGCTAATTCGGAACGCCAAGTGATAAAGAAATCGCAGCGTTGCAGTTTTTTTGGACCCGCGGGAAGTCAATTGCACCGAAGCCCTCAAAAAGTACGTAGCAAACTGCAAGTCAGGGTCGCGAGCAGATAGGCGACTCGTGCTTTATGAAAATAGTGAATGTTTGGCCTGCTGTAATCGCCGCCGGCCCTCGAAGGCTCCTGAACGCCGTGAGTTGATCCAACTACTTGGGGGGCCCCGCAAAAGGTTTGCTGCATGATTCCATAGAAGGCTGTGATCTGCCGCCAGAGAAGCGCTGTTCGTGCCCTGACACGAGAATATTGGGGTAACCAGAAACCCGGTTAGTTCGTATTAGGAACTTTGCTACAAAATAAGTGGCGATTGTAACCTCCCTGATAATTGCTCCAATGAATGGTGGCGTAACAAAGACGACAGGGATTTACCTGTAAGCAGCTGATGCAAGGTTATTGCGCCATCGGCCGCCTCAATACGCTGTTTAAATTAAGCGGGCCAGGTCGCGCGACGTGCAAGCGCATATAAGAATAGACAGGTTTGCAGTGCTCAATTTCATTTTGCGTCAGTGACATTGAACTTTGCGTTGATAATCGAACTCTAGCGGCCCATTTTAAACTGTTTTGCATGCCTCTAGCGTATAGCCTTTGTATTGTATATTTTTTATATATGTATTTTCTGGTATTTGTGCTTTATTGCAGATTATGTCTTTTTATGTAAACTGTTGGGTTTTCATTGCTGGCAGTGTCTGCCTGTGTAAGGTCAATATTCCAGGTGACAACGAGCTGACCTCCAACAATATTAGCTATCCCTTAGCCGCACTGATGATATTAATAGAATCTAATAACTCACCAACTGAATAAGCTAGCGACTCAGGGAATTGTAAGGTAATTATAGGGCTAGAAAAAAGGCACTTTTTGCTCTAATACTAACTTGATGATCATTGAATCTGAAAGAAATTTTATCGAACAAGTAAGATGGGATTTTATTCTCAATTACTTTTAAATAAAAAACTGCTGTATGCAATTTACGTCTGTTGGACATGCCAAACCCGTTCGCCTCTTTCAATTTATGAGATAGATGCATCGTTTCTGTATACCATAGATAAATCTTAGACATGAATTTTGTTTCAGTGTATATGTGAAATGTACAATATTGAAAGCAAGAAAATATATTATTCATATACAGTGAAAATAGAAGCAAACCCAGAATCAAGCCCTGCAGAATACCCAAGTGTATTGATGAATACTGACCGTTTGTGTTCTATTAGACAGATATTGATTTATTAAGCTGATAGCCGAGTTATCAAATCCTATCAAATGTAAAATAGATAGCAAAAGCGTATGGTCGATGGTGTCAAAAGCTTTGGAAAAATCTAAACGTCAATTCTTTGTCAGTAGCTTCAATATGGGACAGAAGCCAGATTACGATTTTGGAAGAATACTGTGCATGCTAACGTAATTGAGAATTTGTTTATCTAAATTTTTTCAAGAACTTTAGTTAGCGTGCAAAGAATGCTTATTGGACAAATCTGTTTGAATTCTGTTGATAGGACAGTTTTAAACAGAGGTATAACTCACGCGGATTTCCAAATATCTGGAAAAACGCATTTTGTTATGCAGAAATTCAAGATGTGTGTGAAGTATGGCCACAGATGAGGACAGCACATTTGTAGTAACTTTCATTAATGTTATCGGGGCTCATGGCTGTTGATTTAATGGCGAAATGAGAGTTTCGAACTTCCAATTCATTTGTTTCAACAAAATTAAACCAGTTATGTAGGGCATGTTTGTTTATTTGTTGAGTTAATTAGATTATTATTATCTATGCGAGAGATACTGCAATGAAGACTTTAGCTACAGAAGGTTCTAACGATTGTTGTAATCAATGAATAATCGTAGTGTTACATCTGAATGTTTCATAAGTTAAAGAAAATTTCTAAAAATGAATACTTTTTGATCTGCAGAATGCCATAAACTGTCTCCATTGTGAGTTTTTATTTACAATTTCACTATTTCTTGGGAGTTTCAGAATTTAATTAAATGTTGAATTTGGACTTCAATCGCTTCACCCCATTAACTACAACCTGCTTCTACACTCTTTTTCACCTAATTCACAAACCAGGAATAACCTTACTGTTATTATTGAGCAGTGAATGTCAAAACTGACAGTGTCAATAAACATTCAGTTTGATAACCACCTTTGTTTTACTATTTCAGCCAATCAAATTACACTGAACACTTATCAAGTCCGCAAAAACTAATTCTAATAAGTATTGATTAGTTGAACGGAATGATATAATTTGATTGAATACCACTCGACTTACTTTGCATATTCAAATACACCGCGCTGTTCATTTGAAGTGGATCACTTAAAGAAACTATCTCGATTACATTTTCCTAACTTTGATGGAAAACTGTACTTTTTAATTATTGAGAGTTATCTATTGTTTTAAAAATATCAAACAACTGCAAGCCATCATTTTTAGTAAGTAAGCGATAAAGCAACAATGTATAAATTGTAGTAAAGAATATTGAAGATTTTGGTGTTTTGTTTCATAAAAATTAATCATTATTAATTAAAACTGCTTTAAACAATGCTACTATGTCGACTTTATAACAGTTATGTTTTCTTCACTTCTAGCTTACTTATTAAAGATGATAAGAGTAAAAAATGACATTTGGCCACTTAATATTTTTAAAACAATAGTTAACTAAATTTTGCTATGAGAAAGTTGGGAAAATGTCGTCGAAACTAGTTTCTTTAAGTGATCCACTTCAAATGAACGGCGATGTACTTTCCCTCCTTTTCGAACAAAATTAGTGTTGCTTTTAAGAAACACAAATTTTGTCCTCAAGTCAGAAAAGTATTTTACAATATACAAGATGAAAATATTTGCATTTACAGAGGAGTTTGCACCTTTAGTTTGTACAATTAAAATATGGACCATAGTACTTCCAATGTTGAACATTTTATCTAATTTTATGGAATATTTATCTCATACCAATTACAAGAGCTCCTTCTTAATTGTAATGTTTTGGAAACACCGTATAAATGTGCTTTACATTGATAGAAATGTTAGAATTCAACTATTTGTAATAGGAATCAGGGATCATAAATTGGGGGGTTCCATTCTTTTTGCGATTGCAAAAAACCAGAAAAAATATTTTCCCCATTTAGATCCACAAGGTAATTCCAGGTAGTGTACATTTTTTTTAAAACTGTACACACCCTGTCATTTTAGAAGCGTCTTTTGAGATGCCAGATTCCCGACTATAATATGCTGTGTAATATTGTAGTCTTAAAGGCAAATGTAGAAGTGGTAACATATCATTAATTTACAATTGAAGAAACTAAAGCGAATTCATTTTTATAGCTTACAATGTTTAAGACATTCAACGGAAAAATTATATAAAAATAAAGTAAAGCTGGTACTGGGCATGATGAAACATAATGAAACGCTTCAGTACGGCTGAAACATAAGACTGTGACAAATTGATCTTAACAAAGAAAAATTAGCACATTTTCCATGTTATTTACCTACATTATAGATAATTAGTTTACATTTCTTACTTTAAAAGTTACGTCAGTTCTTGTGAAAAGATAAATTTGTGGTTACCCTGTCGAGTGAAAATGCATTCTGCAATTAAATAAATAAGTTCTGAAAAGCGATATGCATTTTAGGCATTGGTCTGTGATAATCTAGACTATTTCATATTAAATAAATAATACCCGCAACGTAAAATGAGGTTACCGACAGTACATACATACATACATAAATAATACAGTCGATTAAACCGAAACTTATGCTTTATTACACTTTATTTCCAATAGGTATTGAGTCTATGATTTTCATAAAAATGTATGCACAATGTTTTCATAATTGGAACTCCTGATTCAACGTTGATCTTGCTGTATTATAAGTATACCACAATTATAAATTATCACTAATTATCCATTAGTAATTCCACTTAGCTCGCTGCATATACTCGGCATACTGTGTATCAGATCAGTTACTACACACAAATTGCAGTTTAGTTACTTCATAAGCCAATTAAATTTTTTTGGTAGATCTAACCGTAAAGCTAGAATTACAATACAGATGCAACTTCATCTGCATATATTATTTAATGCCATTTGTATTGGAACCAAGATTGTTATAAATTTAGTGAGAGTATACTACATGCCCTTAAGGTTTGAGGAAAGTTAATTTTGTACATGGAATTAGTATTATAATAAGCAGAAATTGAATACATAACTTATGAGGCGATATCAATAATAGTATATTGCATAAGGACAATTAAATGTGTTACACAAGTTACAAAACTGTAAACAAGCATGCATAACATTTTTATAAATCCATCATACTATAGTTAGGGCAATGAGTGTATACCTTCAAATGAATAATTACAAATAACACATTTGATACTTATTAAAATTCCTTGCTTGGTAATTTTAGGTGCTTTGTAATTTTAAATATTAATGCATTGACAAAACTGTAGTAATTTATCCAGAGGAACCGTGTTATTACATAAGTAAATCAAATCTTTACTTAAGTATATATTTTGTAGAAACCTAACTTTCAAAATGCAAGATAAATATTAGACCGCTTTAAATAACTTTCAATTATTATACACATCCAAAGAGTATATTACCATGAGATGCAAGTTTATTTAGGTTCGAGGAAGAAACATTTCCCAAAGTATGTGTAGTATCGAATCAGTAATTAATCAAATTCAGCGATAATTTACCAACAGTAGAAAAGGTAAATTAACTATCAAAGATTGTAAGCAATCAATCAGTTATTTTAAAAATTACAATTAACCGGTTTATAAGCAACATTAGAAAAACCAATATAACACAAAAGTTAGGTACTGCACATTTCTGATGTATTTTTGAGTGAGTGAAGTGTTTTTTGACTGCTAACAATTGTTACCCAAGTTCAAGTGACAATTGTTTAAATTAATACCTGCAGCCTGTGACGTAAATCTACAGAATCAGAAAAGACATCTTGCCCATATTCCATCAGATGCTACACTTGGAAGTTTCGTCAAGGTTCTGAAAGGAGAGAATATTCATATTATATGCTTGTCGGTGATTTACTTACTGATATTTTATTGGACATTTATGATACTGTACTGTTTTATAGTGTCTCACAGCACACGCAACATAAAGAAGTTTTATACAAATTAAAATTAAATTGTAAGCCAAAACAAACCACGAATTATAATACTTTAGTCAAAATTGAGGCGTGTCAATAAACAACTTGGTTAGAACGATGTAAATGAATGTGATTTATGCGTGCAAAGACCGATAGCAAAGCATCACTGAATGGCTGCACAGCACAGATTTAAAGGAAAGATTAAGTTTATCAGGGTCGATACACACTATCGGGCTGCTCACGGTTCGATCACGATCCACTCTCGCTCCGCTCAAATATTTATACATTGTTAGCAATGGGCATGACCTGAGCTTGAGCGTTACCTAGAGTGTGAATGTGCCCATTGCTAACAATGTATAAATATTTGAGCGGAGCAAGAGTGGATTGTGATCGAACCGTGAGCAACCCGATAGTGTGGATCGAGCCTTACTAACGTTTCCCTAGGTTGCATATGTCAGCAGCCACACTATATTGTGATACATACCAGACACATCGCCTGTAAAGGTGAAGTTTTGCGTATTTTAGATTTATGTGAATCTGCCAGTAGGGTCTGAAATTATTCAAACTCCTGTAACGATTATCTCGCCAATGATTGTCAAATGGTAAATATATCACGGTTTAAACTTCACAAATGCCTAATATCAACATTAAAACCCGGATCGTACCAAATAACGGTGAAAACACAAAACCACAGATAACAAATTGTCTAATTGCATTTGGGAATTCGGCCATCATGCGCATGCGCAGTTGACTTTGCGTGAGAATGTGATCAGCGGTTCCACAACAACAGGTTGTGGTTGTAACAGGTGTTGCCACTTCTGTTATCTACTCTACATTTTAAACATTTTTTATTAATCGTAAATAAAATATAGTATCTTAGATAAACACATAGGTAGTGTGAATATTGATAACTTTTTTTTGTTTATTTATTCGACAAGAGACACTAAAGCTATATATTCCCCACTGCATTGAGAAAATGGTGCATTGAAAATGACTGAGGAATAGAGACCACTAAACCTTAAAAACAGTTTCTGTGTGGTTTTTGCAATAATATTTTAGCGGGGCTAGATAATGAATGGAATAAAATGCAGGTTATTTAAATATCGCAATGATGAATTATTTTTGCTACTGTCATCAGGTTTGCACATATATAAAATTTAAATCTTCGTTTGTCACATTTGTAAGCCAAATTTTAGCATGTTTTTTGAAGTTATTACTTGTAATTATAATTTTATCAATTAATAGATATTGATTGAATTTGTTATATATTTTGGGAACATAGTAAAGGAATGAGCGCTGACCAAATGTGTTATTCATTCTAGTTGGACCATTACTTGTTCAATACAACGTGTGTTGTGTGTATGACCGATAATAGTATATTACATTACAAGGCATGAAAGTGATACTTTGCAGATGAGGAGGCTTGTTGAAGAATACGAGGACGCGAAGCGTCCGAGTACTTCTTCAAAGCCTCCGAGTCAAGCATAGACACTTTCATGCTGTGTAATGTATTAAATTTTTTCTGAAATCCTTCTTTGTAACACCTAGCGCGTGCAGGTTTCGACAGCACGGATCTACACCGCTCTACGGTTCCAGCCGTCGCCAAGAGAGAGCGCCAAGCGCACCGCTCGCAAGTCATGTTACAACGGCGCTCGCTTAAAGCCTCGTGCCAGCAAACCAGTCGGAATGCTTACAGTGACAGCGTCTTATAAAAAAACAACACTGTCAGAGATATTTAATGTATGTGCCGAGGCTTTACCACCGAACCTTATGCAAATAAAGAGTCCCGGAAGAAGATGGAGAATTTTATTTTAGTTTTTCTCTGACATATTTAAAAATAGAATCCTATTGCATCAAGGTGCATGGTGAAGGTGACCAGTCACCTAGGTAACGCAAAGTAAAAATGCCTAGTCTTGCAAAAATCTCAAAATTGACTAATCTTGCAAAGTGACACTTTCAAGATCAAACTGAGGCTTGACATGGCCCGCTTTCTTGACGATTTCAGGAAAAAGAAATACATTCTTGATCTTTATATGTGTATTTAATAACAGCTAACAAATAAAGCTTAGAAATAGGCAGTAATTTGATTTCAGCCATTAGTAAATTTGTCGGGTATCTCATAGGTTCCTTCACCATTATTTTAAACAAAACTTTTTGTGTTGTATGATGGCTTTTTGTATATATTATGGAAGTACCTACACACCTAATTATACCATAACTTTATTTTTGTTTTTTAATAAATTTATTAACTAATTGCAATCTGTATAACAAAAGAAGAGATTCTACCAAAGCACAGTAAAAAATATATAGAGTTTTTAGAGGTACAATTTCACCTATTTTTTAATACCTCTGTAAAAAATGGTATGTAATCTACTTCCTAGGTTGTTAATGTGAACATCCCACCTTAAAAACGCATTTATTGTTATTCCTAAATATTTGACAGCGCTAGAAGACTGGACACTTTCACAGTTACAGTTTACATGTTTACACTTACTTTGGTAAATTTTCAGCTTAGTCATATTACTCTGTTTGGTTTCATTTATGCTGAATGTTAAGAACAAAGAAGGTAGCTTTTCCTAGTTTAGTCTTAAAATATTAGCATCCAGCCAGGTTTTGATACTTATCAAATTCTGTTCAGCCACTTCCTTTACTTGGAACCAGTAAGATCCCTCAAGGAACAATACCGTGTCATCAGCGTAAGGTATAAGTTTACCTTTTGAGTTTAAATTTAATAGGTCATTGATGTAAATTAAAAAAGTAAAGGACCAAGTACTGTTCCCTGAGATACACCACATTTAACGACTGTTTCTTTAGTAATAAATTATGGTATACAGTATCGAAGGGTTTTTAAAGTATAAGAATATGGCTGAACAGGGAATTGAATTATCAAGAGCCAAGTGCTATTGCGTCATTAGTGAAGAAATTTATACACATAAAATAAAATTCTCTAGTCTAATTCGGCGAGTTAATTTAGTGAATACAATAATACACCTTTTAATTAAAACATTTATTTGTCACTAAAAGAACAATTGTTAAAGATACAGTTGTTATAGAAAACTCTATTTTCCTGGTTGTCTGAATTCACCTCGCCTACACTTACTACAGCAGTGCTGTTGGTTGCTTCTACATGTTTTCCCTTGATAGCTTCCAATATTTTCTCATGTTATTCTGTATTCAATTGTAAATATGGTTTAATGGAATTAGAAGAAGCTTTGCATAATTCGCTCACTGCGGCAGCCCGGTTAGAATGATTTGTCACTTTTATTCTTCTAACTGCGAGACTAAAATAATCCGTGCTGCTGATTGCTTAGTCCACTTTGTGATTTCATTCTGTTCAATAGGTCTGTCTTTGTACCAACCCTTTGAATTTAGTTTTCGTCAGAAAGGATTGGAAGTTAGAAACAACCGTTCGCTTTTATCATTTTCTCCCTGTTCCTCAAACAACTTCTTTAGTAACCTCACCGGGCAAATATCACTATTTTCTGCATTCGTTGCCAAGTATTTGCTGTCGCTTAACTTTTTGGACCCGCGTTGAGCTGTTTTACTAAAAATAGAATTGTATTCGATCCTCCCAGTGGCCATGTCATCATTTTGTTTTTTCTTTCTTTGAAATAAAAAGTTTTATAATATGTAGCTTCCCCACCTCTCCAGACTAGCTCAAACGCTGCTACATGGCAAAACTTTTTTTGAAGTCCTTCTGGTTCTTCTTCGTTCCATTGTCTTGCTATTGCGAACACATCTGTGCTAGTTAAGGTATTAGAACTGATTTTTCTTTTCTGGGATAATTCTTGAACGTTCGCCGTTAGTGTTTCTTGCATTTCTTGCTTTTTTGAAGCGAATATCGGTGATGGAATCTATTACATTTTGATTTTAGCAACTCTTGGGCGCCTTGATTGTAGGCAATTCAAAGTGCGTTATTTAGCCTAGTTCTCTATCGGCGTCGGTAGTTTGCAATTCTTCAAGCTTTGACATCTGAGAATAGGTGGCGCGTACTGTAATATTTCAATATCGAACGCTTATTGGGCGATCTTTATGTCATCGATTTTACCGGTGGTCAAGATTGGTTTGTTATGACGTGAAGCGTCACTAGTTTATCGATTTTTGGGAACAAGTGAATTTGCTTTTCCTGGGTCCGTTGGGGCCATTTTTGACCACTTCGTAAACTCGTTGCTTTTGGTGAAAAATCTCCATGAATGCAGCTCCGCTACTTGTTGCTAATACAAATGAATTCCCTTAATGTCTGGTAGGTAACCTTTTGTTTCCTAAAATGTATTTCTAAGCTGTGAACTTCTTAACAGGAGATTTTCGAGGTTCGATTTTCAACTCGCCATTTTCGAGTTGCAATTTCGATTGCGATCTCGAGTGGAACGAATCCCGGAAAAAACCCGCGGAAAAAAAGCCACGCGAAAAAAAAGCCCAGCCCGACATGCTAGGCAAGCTGTCATACAAAATATAGAAAAATGCAATAGATACATTTATATTTGTTGTTTATTATACATAATAATCTACGTACACATTTATAATAATCTTTTCTTCTCAGGCAAGAATTTATACAATAAGTACTTAGATGTATTCACAAAAACTGTCCAAAAATAATGATAACATTAGAAAATTGGAAATTATGTAGGTACAATTAATTATTGTGGCCGCAATCGCACTGCGTGGCTTATTGCCTCTAAGAATTCTGAAATTGTCCTGGAATCACTGTTTAATTCCGCACGCGTTTGCAGATTTTGCTGTAGACGAGCGTAGTTAGGGGGATTCCTTCCTTTAATCGCTGGTTGGACCCGAAATTGTTCAATTTTGGTGTAATGTACAGCCAATTCTTGTCTCTTCTTCGTTATCAGCAACCATATACCAGAATGCTTCACACATTCTTGGATGTAAATAAAGTATTTTGTAAATGTGTACGTAGAATATTATGTATAATAATAATAAAATAATTTTTTGACAACTTGTCTAGCATACCGGACGGGTTTTTTCCGCGGGGCTTATTAACCATATACGGAGTAGCCCAGCTTCCAATGGGCCGAATTCTTATGGGCCACTGAACTTCGCGCCGGTTTTCCATGGCCGAATCGCACGTTCAAGTTGCTGATGGATCGCTGGATATTATGGGATGTTAATTAGGCCACGACCTACTTTCACCCTTGTCGAAGTCTTGGTTCATGTCGGAATGCGCTGACCAGGTTGCTGCCGCTCAAGAGGCTCGCCGCTGCTTCGAGTGCTTTGTTACTGCATCATGGTACAGTCCAATTAAGGTGCTTTAAAATTATTATTATGTACTTTTCTTGTGCTGCCCTTTGCCGTCGAGTTCAAGAGTGCAGATGAATTCTTGACATCGCACGCCTCGCCCAAGTATTGCATAATTCGAGGGACTTATTTGGTAATTTGCCTTCGATTATAATGTTCTGTTATACATTTAATTGTAGCGTCGAGACCAGTCGACTGCAACACTGTTGCTTGTAATTTAACTGTTAGTGGTAAAAATTTGATGTTATTTAACAAAATTTAATTTAGTCTGAAGTATCCTAGTGGTGCTACCAATTTAATTGTACTATACTCATTTACATTTTATGAGTTATAATGTAAACTAGATTTGGCTTTATGAAAGGATCCCTTCTGACTGTAACTTGAACATAGTCAGTACTGTGCTCAATCATTTAAATTTTATGGTTTATATTGTAAACTAGATTTTGCTTTATGGAAGGATTCATTCTTGCTTATTTGTCAGGGTCAACTGTGTTTAACCATTTAAATTTGATGGTTCTTATTGTAACTTGAACGTAGTCAGATCTGTTGCACGTTCGACTCATTAACGCACCTATTGGCTACTGGATGCGCCGTCTTTAAACCGATCTGTCTAATAAGGTACTCCCCCAGATATACAAAGCGCTTAACAAAAGAGCAGCAAATGCAAGTTGCTCATTCACTTGGCGTGTGCCATTACACGACGTTTGAGAATTTTATGGAATGTCATATATTTATATTACTACATATGTTCCCTTTTAATTAACTTTATTAATAAAAACTGGGGTCCTTATTAAAGAAAAATCATAACTATTTAGGTTCGCCGTTACGAGTTTCATCAGAGAGTAATATAACCGAAGCTGAACAACGGCGTGGCGCCCTTCCGGAACCTGCAATATCAAGTAATTTGTTCTTTGGAACCCAGCTCATCTGCGGCTGAGCGGTCGCGAGCGTATACTACCAAGCTACCCCTTTTTGGTGACAGACATTTATTTAGTATGTATTATCACTGGGGACATTGCTACTATATCGGTTAGTTTTTGTTGTATTGAATTAAGGGATGATAGATCAAATGTAATACCAAATTTATTATAATCTTTTTACTGCAGCATTTTCGCCACACTATTCCATAAGATTTTTCCAACGTACTCTTTATAATCGTCGACGTTTACCAATGAAAAAGAATTGTGGAGAAATTTCCAAAACTCACAGAACTACTGATTTTTGCAAAACATTTACGCTTCGAAAAATGTATCGGTTGTCACTCTGTATATAAAATGACTATGATTTATAAACGACCTTATTTTTAAATATTTTAACAAACAAAATTATGTACTACCCTTAAACGAGAAATTGACACTGCCTGGGCTAGATCTTTTAAGTCTTGGCAGAATATGGCCTGGTGTAAGGACTAGGCAATAAAATGCTTCGGGCTTGAAAATTTAATAGTATAATTATGAACATTTGGGCGCCTTGTCGTTACTCACGGCATAAAAGACAAAAGTAGCTAATTAATAGTACTCCACCTACCTTTTGTGCTTCGCTGCATACCTATATAACACGTACAGCCAGAGGGATTGCGGAAAGAACACAGATAAATAACAACAATAGGGGCATTTAATCAAACCCAAAATTTTGAGTAACATGAATTATATACATAAGCCGTTAAGGATAATTGATAACAATTTAGGTTTGTAGGATCATTATCTATCAATTAAATAAACTATGATTAGGAATCAACTGAAAAGTATTAAAATCACAAATAACTAAATATAGCTCACGTTACAACTTCAGCATAACGACCAGTGATATTGCAATTGACATATGTGCAGGACGCCCAAAGGACGCGGCTAATTTGAGTTATAGATACATTCTTATTTCAGCAATTTGGAAACGGTTAAATTCCGCTCTTTGGCGCTAATATTTGATTGAATAAAAGAGTAATTAAACACGCTTTAGTTTGAATTTCTAGGGGCCTTAGTAAGAACTGCTATAGTTGTGTCAGTTGCCTTTTTCGATCAAGGAAACGCTGAGAAGTGCATGTTCTTACAGTTTACTTCGTTACTAATGTCCAGATAATGGAAGGGGAAATCCTGATATGTTGCATTTTGTTCAAGAACACTTCTAAACCGGATTTGGCTGCATAATTCTTAGAATCACCAGGGACGCCGATGTTAAGAGGGCAGCTAATTGCAACAGCAGGCGGCCTGGTATACTGGAATTCCTGGATAGATTGTAAAAGCGAAATCCGGAGACTAAATAAACCTCAGGGAAGTCGGCCTATTGAAATTGGTATGCGAAATTGAGCTAAAAGAAGAATTATTACCAACGGTGTTCACGGCCGATTGTGCAGAAAACAACACCGCTGTAGTTTTCGTTTATTAAAAGGCGCAGGGAAGCCAGCCTAAATATCGAAATTAGTACGCAAAGATGAATTAGATGAGCATTATTATCAAGCTGTAGCGCCCGTTTGCGAAGAATCAACGCGCTAGCGGCTGTTTAAAAACAAGAACGGCTTCAGCCTACTCCGACAATTAGATCTGCAAAGCGTGTTTCGTGAAAAATCAATAATAATCGAGCGATTTCACTGTTTTCCAACAGCCTACTCGGAATGAATGCCCACTAACATGCTGCAACAGGAACAGCTGCAGGTGTCTTATGACCAGAGTTTTTTTGCTACAATATTTAGATATGAAACGGTCCGAAAGAAGACGCTAATTGCAGGAACGCGCCATAGAAACGAAATTGAAACGGGGCGCTACAATTATAAATGTGCATCGTTGTTATAGTAGCCAAAGGTAAATAAGATTTTATCTTATTTAGAGCTAGTTCTACAAACCAAGCATAAAGTTATTCAGGGAATAAATACCCTAGACACGATTGTTGTAACAAAGGAAATATGGCAATTATACTTCGGATAGCTTAGTCTAATTATATACTTGCATTGTATAACCGGGTTTGCGGAAAGTTCGTTCCTCACATTTCGTTCCGGGTGTATTTCGTCTCCCCACATCTCGTACCCGGAAACTTCGTTCCCGAGCGAGCTCAATTTGTCTCTTAGATTACACGGTGTTGAAAAACGAGTACAGCGATCAGAATGCAGTTGGAAAAATAAAAGATATTTTAATTAATTTCTTTATTATAATAAACTGATAAGAACTATATACAGTATGTCCCCGGATTGAGTTTTTAAGAGGGAACTAAATTTTATTTTTAGTTTTACCAAAGAGCATATGCTCTTTGGTTTTACATAAAAATGTTATAGGAATTATAATTCCTGCTTTGTTTGCATCTGTCAAATGTAACGGCAACCAAATAAACAGCAAACTAATTTGTTGATGCTTTGTCTAAAAATGGTATTTTATCTCTTTAAATTTTCGGTTTTCCGAAATGTAAAATGACAAATTCTGGCTTAAATGGATACAGAATTTTTTCCTCTACAAAAAACTTCAATACAAGTTTGCTCTAAAATAATTAGGGAAGCAAATATTTTCATATGAAGAAATTACCATTGAAATCCCTATGGTGCGTAAAGCATTTCTACACCCTGTATATGGCTTTTATGTTTATACAAGACATGCGTCAAACTTTCGAAATTGGGCTGACACTCAGAGATACCAACATTGATTTAAGAAATAACTATACTCCATTTACTTGACTCTGCACTGTCAAATTGACATTATGTTGGCACCACTGCTGTTTTTTACATTTTAACAATTAAATTACTTTACAGTCTAATAAAAAACACATTATTTTTGAGGTATAGTCAAGACATTTTTTTAAAATTTGACACTGACAGTGCAGATGTCAAGTAAATGGAGTATAGGTTTGAGATTTTGACAAGTCTACCAACCTGAAGACATTTTGACAATTGTTTATTAAAACGAATTAGGTATAATTTCAAAGTCCCATGATACTTGTCACATGAACTACAAGTATTTGTCTAATCTACTATAACATAGTGTAAATGTTACGCCGCAGTATGATGCTAACACAAAATCAAATAGAATTTAAACAACTTTGGAAAAATTAAAATATAGAAATCGGTGAGTTTGCTGTAGGCCAAAAATGATATTCGTGGACTATATGCCGAATCTGCAATCTGTAGCTTGATGACGGGAGAAATAGGTTTGGATATATTTGATGTAGTTTAATTACAATAGAATGAAACAACACAGAAAACACAATTTACAACTCTGGTACTATGCTAAAACAGGGCGTGCGACCTGCAACGTAGCAAGCAGCACACTGCTGCCCGTTCCACGTCGTTCCCTACTACTATACTCTATTCACTATAGTCCCGGATTGTCAATGTCAAAATCCAATTAAAAACAATCCTTTATATCCTGGTTAAAACTTTTAAGTCAAGTTATGTGTAACTAGAAACAATTAAGTTACTAATGTCAAAATTATAAATTATTGGTTATGGTTAAATCAAAATATTTTTTAATTAGAACTGACTTAAGCAAAAATAAATAAAAGTTGCCAGGCAACAAAAACGCAAATTTTAAAATAACGCTTTTGGGTTCTCCAACCTAGCAGTAACAAAAAAACCAATAGAAATTCAACCGTGCTACCATAAAACGTAATTTTTGACAATTCGGGACTATAGTGAATGGAGTTTAAAGGCTGGACCTAAAGCCTTCAAGAATGGGGAGGCGTAAACAATCTTTCTATTCTTAGTGAACTTATAAATATGCGTTACCGTAGGTACTGCTTTTAGATAACCTTAAAGCAGCCGGCTGTAATGTGAACTGCAAAAGACAAGACAAGCTTTTAGTACACAACACCATCTGGTAGCTTCTTATACGCTTCATACTAAAATTTTTCTCCACTATGTGTCTGTACATGTTTAGCTAAAGCGGATTTCCGTGCTGTTTTATATTCGCAAATAAAACATGAATAAGGTTTTTCTCCTGTATGCGTTTTCATATGTTGAACTAAATTACTTTTTTGCGCTACTTTATATTCACAAATAGAACATGCAAAAGGTTTTTCTCCTGTATGTATTTTCATATGTAACACTAAATTATTTTGCAATGCTGCTTTATATTCGCAAATAGAACATGCATAAGGTTTTTCTCCTGTATGCGTCTTCATATGTCTAACTAAATCACTTTTTTTTGCTGCTTTATATTTGCAAACAAAACATGCGTACGGTTTTTCTCCTGTATGCATTTTCATATGTACCACTAAATCACCTTTTTGTGATGCTTTATATTTGCAAATAAAACATGCATAAGGTTTTTCTCCTGTATGCGTGTTCATATGTCTAACTAAATTTCTTTTCTCTGCTGCTTTATATTCGCAAATAGAACATGCATAAGGTTTTTCTCCTGTATGCATTTTCATATGTAACACTAAATTATTTTTCTGTGCTGCTTTGTATTCGCAAATAGAACATGCATACGGTTTTTCTCCTGTATGCATTTTCATATGCAACACTAAATTATTTTTCCGTGCTCCTTTATATTCGCAAATAGAACATGAATAAGATTTTTCTCCTGTATGCATTTTCATATGTAACACTAAACTTATTTTCTGTGCTGCTTTATATTCGCAAATAGAACATGCATAGGGTTTCTCTCCTGTATGCATCTTCATATGTCTCACTAAATTGCTTTTCAGTACAGCTTTATATTCACAAATGGAGCAAGAATAAGGTTTTTCTCCTGTATGCATCTTCATATGTCTCACTAAATTATTTTTCCGTGCTGCTGTAGGTTCTCCTCCTGTATGCGTCTTCATAGGGTCGACTACATCACCTAGAAAACAAAAGAGGTTTTTCACTTTTATTGGTCTGCAAATGCTTAACTAACTTACATTTTCCTGCAGTTTTATCTTCAGAAATGGAAGATGTGTAAAATTTTTCAGTATGAGCTTTAATGTGTTCCAAGAAACTACTCTCGTCTATTGCTTCATATTCACAAACCTTGCAAAGTAACTGCCTTTCTAAGTGATTTCCTCTTGTTGCATACGAATCAAGCAGTTCATCTTTTAGCTCAACTTCCTCCTGTTTAATATCTAATTCGCGAAAAACCGTGTTGTTGATAGTATCTTGAACGATCTCCTGCCGAATATGTAATTTTGTGATTACATTATTTTCATTTTTTGTCAGCGGTTCATGTAACATGCTGGTTATTGTATTAGGCAAATTACATTCAACTAATTCATGTTCTACATCCATTGTTATGAAGAATTCGGGTGTAACAAATACAATATCTGAAAATAAGGAGCACAACGCTTAGATAAACCTGGGTACGTTTACTTAAAAAACATTAAAAAGCTTTCTATTCTGAGTCTAATATAGGCTCACTTACACGGAATAACATGAAATTGGAAGACGTAACTAGTTCAGAGAATGGGCGAGCAGTAAATATAAAATTGAATTGCTAGACAAACTATCATCAACGGCCATTACCGTCTGGCAAAATCAGTTAGGTCAAATGGAATACAAACGAACTACAGTAGTATACAGTGTGTCGACGAGTATTATTACTGCTAGTTCCGTCTTTTTTTACACATATTCCACCTGATTTAAAACTTTGGTTTGTCACGCAAAGCCAACAAGTTTTGTTAATTTAGTTGTTGCAGCATGTTTGTTTTAAAATAATATATTATGAGACCTTTAAATATTTACTTTATTTTTAACTGCTTTAAATGCAGATGCAACAAAAGAAAAAATATTAAACTCGCTAGTTGTGTTTTATATAATTTCTAACTCCAAGAATTTGATTTAAATATTTTAAGAATAAATAAAGATAAACTCTCAATAACGAACCATTTGTATTAAATAAGGTATTGCTTTATTTTAAGAACGTTTATTTAAATATGATTGTTATCTAACTCTACGGAAACTTAATAATATTTCTAGACATCAATTTATCTTATAGGTATTAATGTAAAAATATATTTTTTTAAATTTCATTTTAAAAAGTAGGCTTTTTTAAATTAATTTTAGTGCACTTCTAACACTTGTGGTCTAAATAACTAATTAATAACTACTTTTTGATGATTTTTGTTGACAGAAGTTAGTAGAAGTTATTATTTATGCTAAACATATAGGTAACAAGCATTTCAAAATAATAATAATAATAATTTATTGACGGCAATGATACTATTTACAAAGATAAATTAATTAAATAAAAGAGAACAGTAGAACAGATAAATATACAAGTTAGTAAACATACAACATAAAATAGGAAAAATATAAACACATAATTACACATTGAATATATAACATAACATCCGAATAATATTTTAAAATATACATTAACATAAATGGATTGGCACATACTACTGAGCTAGAAATGAAGAAAGTCCCTTACTTCTTATATAAAGGCCGAAAGAGATATGTCGAACATATTAATATCGTTACATGCTGTATTTACTACTTCAGTGATTCTATTTAGGGGACAGTTCGCTCCATAATTCGTTCTGTGGAAATGAGGTTGAAGAAGTAAAGGATTTCTCACATTAATACCCGATACGCGTAAATTAAACATTTCCAGTATATTCGAGCATACTATAATATTATTTATTATCTTAAAGGCGAAGCAGAGTTCGTAATATTATCTACGTATGTGTAACAAATGAAAACCAAAATACTGAAGGTGAAATGTATAATTAGTATCA
The DNA here is from genome assembly GCA_940337035.1 of Agriotes lineatus. Classification (NCBI taxonomy): domain Eukaryota; kingdom Metazoa; phylum Arthropoda; class Insecta; order Coleoptera; family Elateridae; genus Agriotes; species Agriotes lineatus. The sequence continues at coordinate 13,648 of CALNHX010002383.1, read as the reverse complement.
TCAAATGCTAAATTAGATTTATAACAAAGAGTTTTGACTAATTTCTTTTGAACATTTTTTTCGATTCTACTAATATACATCTTATACGTAGAAGCCCAAATAATAAAATTGTATTCTAAAACTGAGCGGACCAATGATGTGTAGAGTACCGTTAAAGTTCTAATATTTGTAAAGTTAATGGTTATTCGTTTAATGAATCCTGACATACGCATAGCTTTTGCTACAATGTAGTTTATATGGTCTGAAAATTTCAAACAGCTATCAAATATAACACCTAGATCTTTAATAGATTGCACAATTTCAAGTGATTCACAGTTAATTGTGTAGTGTTGTAAAGAACCGTTTCGTTTCTTACGAAAGCGTATCGATTTACATTTCTTTATATTCAGTTCCATTTTATTATATTCACACCACGATTGTAAATTCGCTAGATCTTTTTGTAATGCTAGACAGTCATAAGGTGATAAAATCTTTCTATAAATGTTAAGGTCATCTGCAAATAGAAAAAATCTTGACGAAATATTTAGAGCTATATCATTTATAAAAATAGAAAAAAGTATCGGTCCAAGATGTGACCTCTGTGGAACACCTGAAGGTACAATAAATTCGGAAGAATTATAGTTGTTTACTTTGACTAATTGAGACCTGTTAGTAATGAACGCAGCCAACCACGACAGCAGTGGATCTCCTATACCGTAAGCTTCTAATTTGGATAACAAGGTTAGATGCTTTACCTTGTCCAACGCCTTACTAAAGTCTGTATAAACAACATCCACCATTAAGCCCTCTTCCAAAGATTCGCTGATGTAGTTGGTGTAAAAAAATAAATTCGTACAAGTGCTTCTTCCAGGGTAAAACCCATGCTGTAAGCTGATTATTATATTCTTGAATATGGACTGAAATCTATTACAGACTAACTTATCCAACACTTTTGGTATGGCAGACTGCATGCTAATAGGTCGATAATTGCATACATCACTACAGGACAATATAATTACGTTTCCATGTGGAAGGAAATGATCCGGTACTTAAGGATGTGTTAAACAATTAAATTTTAATAGAGATCTTGAACAATTTTTGAGAAGAGTAGCGGTTACACCTTCTGGACCTGGACCCTTGCTTGCATTTAAGTTGTTAAGACACGCAAATATTTCTTCATAATTTAGATTAATAGATGAAACATGGATTGTTGAACCGTAGGAATAAGTGACAACTGAGTTATTATGAACCGTATATACCGACTGAAAATATTTACTGAATAAATTTGTAACCCTTACTCCATTAGAGGCAGTAGCATCAGAGTAATGAACACATAATGGTACTGTTTTGACATTGTTATCTTTGGAACGTACATATCACCAAAAACAATTTAAATCATAAGGTATGCTATTTTAAATATTTTTTGTGTAATTTCGATTTGCAGAAGCTATGGGAGACCTGCACATTTTCCTTAAAGAACGAAAGTGATTGTAATCGTTTTGTGACTTAGTCTGTTTATATCTTTTATGAGCTGCCTTTTTTTGCTATACTAAATTAATAACTTCTTCTGTAAACCATTTTGGAAAGTTGCCATTTACTACTTTTTTTTTGGTACGTAAGTTTCTACAGCTTCATACAAAATATCATAAAACACATTTACACACATTTCCAAACATACTTCTTCAAAGAGTGCCTCATAATCAAAGTTACACAAATAGTTATTTATTTGTTCGTAATTAGCTTGCTTATAATCATAGTAAAATGTATCACCTAATTCTAATTCAGCTATGTAAGCAATATTTAGGGTAAATAACACTGCAGGATGATAAACATCCGTAGCTTGTAAGGGGCCATGAACTATAGGACAATTTAATTTATCATTACAAAATATTGTGTCATTAGAATTTTTTATACTATTAAATTGTCGCAATTCGCAGTAAGAGAAGCTATTGTTACGATTTATCTTCTAGGCTATTAAAAATTATACGCCGCTTCTTGTTTTAAGTATTTATTTACAGCAATTTAACTTAACGATTTACATGAACACAAGAACTATTAATACGGAACATTTATTATTTATACACTAACAGGAACTATTTCTAACAACAAATACACTTTATTTATTTGCACACGACTTAAACACGAATGATTTATATGGCAAGCTTCGCGCACTTCAAAGCTAGATTCGGACTGACTGCTCTTCCGCTGCGCTGGCTTAGATATATTGCCGGGTGATTCCTTCTGGAAGCTTCGAGATATTGTCGACTATTCTAGCAATGCTGACGTGTTGCGCTCATTAATCACCGAGGTCGTTCTGGAATAATTTGGAAGGCTGACTAATCTATCTGCGCGCGATCCGGCCCGAAATTTTTATAGTATAATAATTTGTTTATGGTATAAAAATTTACTTTATTTAGGAGTACATTTTACAACATGTCAATTCTAATTGTTATTCAATTGTTCTCCTCAATATCCGCTATAAACAATTGCTAGTTTTATCTTAAAATGAAAATAGATGTGAAGAAAGTTCAAAATGCTTACTTATAAATCTAAATTTGCCTAAAATCTACAAATTATGTACAAATACTTATTCTAATACTATGGTCCACATTTATAATTAGTTAATCAAGTCTTTGCATCACTGCACGTTTGTTAATTTGCTTTAAACTGTTCGCATAAGTCACTGCACTGATTAATTTTATGAAAGTACTTCCTTCACCAAGGCGTCGCTTGATTTCTCATGTCTTCTTTTCTGCACAAATTTTAAGTTCATTTGCTGTGTCCTATTATTGAATTTTTTTAACCCTGGCTTGTCAATTCTTACGATTTTCCATCAAATGCCTTAATTTCAGCCTTCTTAGTTGCTCGTTGCAACGTTCATTAGCTTATCTAGCTTTTCCTACCTTTCTTTTCAAACCTTGACAAATATTTCACTGTTTAACTTTCTTTGAATTATTCGCTTCAATTTATTGCCTTTGCAAACCATTTTGTAATTAATAGTTTGGGAATTACTTTGCACAAATCTCATATTTAAATTTTATTTTACATTCATCCTAGATCCTTGTGAGAGAGCTTTGCTTAAACCGTTCTTTAATTAATTATACTGCTATTAATTGGCATTTCTTTACCAATTCATTCAATCTATTAAATTCAAAGTTTAGCCTTCCAGTTATATAAAATACCTCACTCTGAGCTTTAGTGAAATGTCTATTAGTTTGGCAATGCTATCAGAGTTGAGTTTGTAGGGATTAATACCATCTCAATATATTATTATTTATTATCGTATGGTATGCATCATTGTCTTCATAGAAAACTGGTACAGGCCAATTTGAACAAGTTTAATTGACCTGTAACAAATTCAAACAAACTCCTGCCACATATAAACTGTCAAGTTAAGATGGCATCTTTAAACAAAGCTCCAAAAACCATCATTTGAACCAGATTGCGGGTTGGGGTAGGAATGGGCGCGTAACGTGAAAACAGTCGGGTCACGTCGTGAACGTGATTAATATTTAAAAATCGGGACGTAAACGTGAGTGATAAATTCTACGCGTTTTACGTTAAATATTTAGTAACGAATAAAGGATTGCAGGGTGCCCCGCCCACCCGCTACCTACCCATGTGGAAGATCTAGTGATGGAGCTGCGCAATGCGCGTGCGCATCTGTGTTGTGGTGTGAGTGTTGTGTGTACTGTGTACAGTGTACAGTCAATGGCGTCCTTCCTAAGAATTAATAATTATTTTTATTCTAAGGTTCTATTTAAGACAGCCGGGACGCACGGACACAAGAAGTACTCTGCAGCGCATGTAGGAATAGCACATTCGTTTGCAATATCTCACAAAACGCATACGCCTGCCCTTCGAATTCGATCACCGGTAATATTTTTGTTAGTTGAAAATGTATGTAATTTATTAGAAACGTGAAGATATTTTTACCCCTAGCTTAATTTGATTTTTAAAATAATTTAGTGTCACAATTTCCACTTACGAGGGAAATTCTGGGTAAAGCCCTTTATAGATTTTGCTTGGTTTTAAAAGTGAACATTCTGATCTATGGGAGTTTGACCTTTGAAATAAAAGTTGCGGGTCACGTCGTGAATGTGAGCGTGCGTCAACGGGAGTGTTTAAAGCAAGCGTGAAACGTGCGTGACGTGAGTGAATACTCACTCACGCGCCCATCTCTAAGTTGGGGTAAACATAATGACAATTGCGAGTGAGCTCATTGTTAAGAGCACGGTGTTACTTGCTAAGAAAGGCTAGCGATACTGAAACAATTAGAAGAAAACAAGGCACAATTTTACAAGTAAAATTTTCAAAAATTATGGTATCTTGATATTTTCGGTCTTAGTTTTCTGTGAAAGCAATGATACATATTGCTACAGTCCTTTATGGTTTTAGATTAATTTAATTGAATTGAATAATTTACTCTCAGGGTTTTATCACGTTATATTCTATCTTACCTTTATTGGTCCTCAGCTAGCACGCGTTTATAACAAAATCAATTGTTCGGCTCTCAATCTCGTTGGGTTACTGCCGAAATTTAATTAGGGCACACACAAATAAAACACATAAATATGAGGAAATTAACATGTATTCATTATAAATTTGTATTTTTGAATATTTATGGATTTAATCAAATATTCGTTAGTAATTTAGTATTAAATTGAATTTAGATAATTTATACAGTATGTCTACATGCAGTTTATTTTAATGTTTATTGTTAAATTGTTTCATAAACGTTTTGCTTAAACACTGTTAACTTTGCTTGTTCTTAATTTATTTACAATTCACTTTCTTCAATTTTAAAATTGTTCAGTTAGCAGTTTTGTTCATTTAAATGTTTTATATTTTCACTCAGACCTGGCATTTCTAATATTATCTTTGTTTTTCACTTACGTTCTGACTTTTCTATCTTCGAGCTCAATTTATCTTCATTGACAAACTGGACTTGCATCTACTGCATTTTTACACCGTCGTCAGCAGCGCCTGATAGTTATGCTACACGCATACCACCAACATCTTTATATTTCTTACTCCAAACTTCTTATTAGGACCACATTTATTTTATACAAACCAGTTGTTCTGGGCACATACCAGTATTTATTTTTAATATTATTGAATTTTTATACTTTTAGCTTAATTTTAAAGGTGGTGTGACTTTTTAATTACAAATATTACACACACAATTGTTATTATTTTCTTATATTCTCCAAAACGATGGAAAACAAATAACAAAAAAATTACAGATTTCTATTTTCAACCATTGTGACTTTTAGCTCAACATGTCATATTTTACGTTAACTTGTTCTCAAATCGTGCCTGTCTCCAATTATTATGCATCATTGTGCAACAATAACTCTTTTATACAACATAAGAAACAAACTTGTTTTATCCTTTCTATTAATATTTACTTTTGCAGATACAAACTGACTAATATAACAATTTAGTTCAAAATCATTGTCAACCAAATTGAGTTACATTTGCAGTCAACGAATGAACAATTAGCTGCTATTGTTTACAATTTCACATGTAATTGAATTAATAACTATGATTCTTTCTGACTGATTTTTGTTTCAGTAATGGACAGTCAAATTCGCCGAAGAAAATTTCGATAGCATTGTATGAAATAGAATTTTTAATGAAATAGTACTACTCTATTCAATATCCTTGTTATTTGCATTATAATGAATCTATGTGTTAATTATAATTTATTTAAAATGCTTTGCCATTTTAAGATCATATCAATATATTGACATAGCTACACGTTACTGTGCTATTTCTTTGCTATGCACCTTCTTTAAGTAAATCAATGACTATTTAATCTTGTATTGAAATTATTTTTGTTTAGATGAACTAATGTAAGATATCTGCCTATTACAAAATTTTATATATTTTTTTATTTATCTTTTACTAGCTTTATGAGAACAATGACTCTTAGCCCAAGTTAGGTTCTTGCATATTTAATTTTTTGTTTGTGATAGTTAATCAGTACATATTCAAAAATTATTTATAAATTATGACATTTCTGCAAAACGTCAAATTGAAAACTTCATAAAAGTAAAAAGTCAATCAAATGATATCTGTCACATATGTTATTACGTAAAATATCAATCAAAGTACTTAAGTATTTCTTTCAAATGTGAAACTCATTCACTAATTAGAACTTATTAATGTTTTATTTACATATACCTGTCACAACATCTACTAAATATGTCTGCTCTATGTACTGGTCCAATTCTAGTACAAGTAAGCTGCACCGCCAGCACTGCCAAATAAATAAGTTTACTTCACCATCCATAATGATAGCTATTTCTAATTGACTCCATTGTTAGTTTCATAAATGTTCCCAACTCTGCGACCGTATGTATTACAGCAACAACCCGACTTACAGCTACGGCAAAAACTCCAACCACATAAACTGTTTAAATGAAGACCAGCTCTCCTCTTTAACTCCAAGTAATTACTCCTCAGCAGTCCTAATCCAATTCAATCCTCAGATGCATATGCTGACCACCTCCTGCGGACTCCCAACTTAGTCACCACACTGCAAACAATTCCAGTGTGCCGGAATCGTCCTTCTTGTAACAGGTATCAAACCACCAACTGTCCAAACTGCTCTCCCTCTTAATCCTTTCCAATTATTACAGGACATTTAATACGTCATACAAGAACCCTGATGATACCCCAATCAAAATTTAAACTAGATGCAGAAATCCACCTGATCACAAACTCGCTCAAGTCCAAATCCTCATTCATATGTAGTATACTTCCAACTCTGGCTCTTTTGTATTCACTTGACAGCAACTTACATGAAGTTCTAACTCAAAAAGGATACCTAATATTGAGTTATATGTAGTTTATCAAATTCCACTGCAGACACCATTATTCCATGTACACTATTTTATTGTTATTAGATATTATTCTTCTTTGTACCATTTATAACCTTCTTATTCTTCAGTATATTTTTAAAATTTATTTTAATTTTTCCTTTCGTTAATTTTAATTACATATACCCTTTAATACACCATCCCGTCAATAAATAATATTTCATTAAAGGGGTTTTATTATTCAAATTTCATTTTTACTATAAAATATGTTACACTTTTTGAACAAAAATTAGTTGTTATTTTTCATCATTTCAATTTTACCTAGCAATAATTATTATATAAAAATTTTACAAACTAAGCCTCTGGATACATTTCTATATAATTTATTCTATTCTAACACGTTATAATTAACTTCTTTCAAATAATCATTTAACCTTTCCCTATCTACGACATCATATACCTTAACTCATTATATTTAAAATTAATTATAAGGATTAAGTAACCGTATGACTTTTCTCCGGTATGCCTTTTAATATGTCTTACTAATCACCTTTTATGTGCTGTTCTGTATTCACATTCTCCTGTGAGTTTTCATATGTTTCAATAAATTACTTTTTTCTGCTGTTCTATATTCACAAACCGAGCAGCTGTGTGGCTTTTCTCCTGTATGAATTTTACTATGTCTAACCCAAGAATAAACACTAACTATCTTTGAAATAAAAAGTTTTACAATCCGACGCTCGAAAAGGCACGAAGGATTAGAGGAAGAAGAAGACAATATGTAGCTTCCCCACCTCTCCAGACTAGCTCAAACGCTGCTACATGGCAAAACGTTTATTGATGTCCTTCTGGTTCTTCTTCGTTCTATTGTCTTGATATTGCGAACACCTCTGTTCTAGTTAATTCACTAGAACTGGTTTTTCTTTTCTGGGATAATTCTTAAACGTTTGCCGTGAGTGGTTCTTGGATCTCTTGCTTTTTTGAAGCGGGATCAAATGTAATACCAAATTCATCGTAATCTTTTTACTGGAGCATTTTCGCCACACTATTACATAATATTTTCACATCGTACTCTTCATAATCGTCTCCGTTTACCAATGAAAAAGAATTGTGGAGAAATTTCCAAAACGCACAGAACTACTGACTTTTGCAAGATGTTTAAGTTTCGAAAAATGTCTTGCTTGCCACTCTGTATATAAAATGACTATGATTTATAAACGACCTTATTTTTAAACATTTCGACAAACAAAATTATGTACCACCCTTAAACGAGAAATTGACACTGCCTGGGCTAGATCCTTTAAGTCTCGGCAGAATATGGCGTGGTGTAAGAACTAGGCAATAAAATGCTTCGGGCTTGAAAATTGAACAGTAGAATTTTGAACATTTGGGCGCCTTGTCGTTACTCACGACATAAAAACAAAACTAGCTAATTAATACTACGCCAACTACCTTTTGTGCTTCGCTGCATTCTTATATAATACAGCCAGAGGGGTTGCGGAAAGAATACAGACAAATAACAACAAATAGGGGCATTTAATCAAACCCAAAATTCTCAGTAACACATGAATTATATACATAAGCTGTTAAGGCTAACTGATAACAATTTAGGTTTGTAGGATCATTATCTATCAATTAAATAAACCATAATTAGGAATCAACTGAAAAGTATTAAAATCACAAATAGCTAAATATAACTCACGTTAAAACTTCAGGATAACTACCAGTAATATCGCAATTGACATAGGTGCACGACGCCCAAAAAACGCGGCTAGTTTGAGTTACAGGTACATGCTTATTTCAGCAATTTGGAAACGGTTAAATTATCGCTCTTTGGCGCTAATATTTGGTTGAATGAAAGAGTAATTAAACACGCTTCAGTTTGAATTTCTAAGGCCTTAGTAAGAACTGATATAGTTTGACAGTTGCCTTTGTCGATAAAAGAAACGCTGAGAAGTGCATGTACTTACAGTTTAGTACGTTACTAATGTCCAGCGAATGGCAGGGGAAATCCTGATATGTTGCATCTCGTTCAAGAACACTTCTATGCCGGATTTGGCTGCATAATTCTTAGAATCCCCAAGGACGCCGCTGTTAAGAAGGCAGATAACTGCAACAGAAGGCGACCTGGTATACTGAAATGCCTGGCTTGATTATAGAAGCGAAATCGGGAGATTACATAAACATTAGGGAAACCGGCCCATTAAAATTAGTATGCGAAATTGAGCTAAAAGAAAATTTCTCACCAACGGTGTTCACGGCCAATTGTGCAGAAAACAACACCGCTGTAGTTTTCGTTTATTAAAAGGCGCAGAAGACCCAGCCTAAATATCGAAATTAGTAAGCAAAGATAAATTATATGAGCATTCTTATCAAGCTGTAGCGCCCGTTTGCAAAGAATCAACGAGCTAGCGGTTGTTTAAAAACAAGAACGGCTTCAGCCTACTCCAATAATTAAATCCGCAAAACGTGCTTCGTGAAAAATCAATAATAATCGCGCGATTCCATTGTTTTCCAACGGCTTACCCGGAATAAATGCCCACTAACGTGCTGCGACAGGAACAGCTGCAGGTGTCTTATGTCTAAAGGCAGACGCTTGATGCGATAAACCCGAGTTTTTTTGCCACAGTATTTAGATATAAGGCGGTCCGAAAGAAGATGCTAATTGCAGGAAAGCGCCATAGAAACGAAATTGAAACGGGGCACTACAATTATAAATGTACATAGCTGTTATAGTAGCCAAAGGTAAATAAGATTTTATCTGATTTAGAGCTGATTGTACAAACCCAGGATAAAGTTATCCGGGGAATTAATACCCTAGAAACGATTGTTGTAACAAAGGAAACTATGGAAATTATACTTCGGATAGCTTAGTCTAGATATATAACATGTGAGCAAACAAAAATGAAATCAACCTTGGCTTTGAAATATTTGTTTTATGAATAATATGTTGGTGACACTGTAAGTCTATGTCAAATTTGAGATTAGCAGGTAGGTTTTGCGTCAGTTTTGAAACAAACTGACGCAAAACCTAACCTAATAACCTAGAATTTGACATAGACTTACAGTGTCACCAACATATTATTCATAAAACAAGTATTCAAAGCCAAGCTTGATTTCATTTTCGTTTGCTCACATGTTACTTGCATTGTAGAACCGGCCCTTAAAAGTTAAAGCAAACTTTACCCGCTGTCAAAATGACAAAAATATCGCAGTTTATGAGATTTTTACTTCCTTTTACTATAAAGGAAGTATTGGATTCACCCCAAAAATTCGAAATTGAGTTTTCAACAGATCTTCACGTTTTAGAGTCCCCTGATCCCAAAAAACATATTTTTTTTCATTGGTCTGTGTGTCTGTCTGTCTGTCTGTGTGTCTGTGAACAGAATATCTCAAAAACTAAAAGAGGTGTGACGTTGAAACTTCATATATAAGGTTTGTGTACTATGTAGATGTGACAGCAAGCTTTTGAAGAAAATCGCATAACCGGAAGTAGGTGTTTACTCTTGTGATTTTTCAGTTTTTTTCGATTTTTTCAAAAACGGCTTTAACGATTTTTTTTAAAATTCACATTTTTATTACACTTTGAATGTGTATTGATGTGAGATAGGTGATTTTCCATTTGAATACTTCTAAAATGGGTTTCTTTTGTTTTTTTTCTATTTTTTTTTGTTAACTCCCGTTTTAAATAGAACACCCGGTATATTATTACATTTTTGAATTCAGCTTAAAATTATAGAGAAAATGTGTCTCTTCAACTAACGCTCTATTTTGTACCGTTTTGGCAGAATTTGTAATTTTCGAAAAATTTTGACAAATGCTTACAAATTTAAAATCAAATTTTTGGCTAATTATATGATCACTGTAAGAGGAAGTTGTGTGCGTGTATCACACCAGATTTTTTACACATGAATTAAATTATCATTGTTGTTTACTAGATTACGATCACTACTCATTGTTTTTGTGATCATGGCTACTTGATAATGGCACGTTTTAATAACAACCCAAAACTTTGAGAGGAATTTTAAGGTAAACAGTTGCTTTTATGATTATGAACTAAGAGTACCTTATTTGTACGCTTTTTAATTTCGTTTCAGAGAATAATTAAAAATTTTAGAAAAAATAAAGGTAAAACTAAAAAAAATATTTTAAAGATAGGCAAAGTGCCTTACAGTCGAGTTTCGTCTACAAAAAATTTTTCCATTAGTGCAGTATGTTATAGTAAGTATGTGTGCCAAAGTTGAAATCAATATCTTTACATTTGTGGAAATTAACATAAAAAAAAATTGTATTTCAAGCCCTTATAACTTCTTACTGGAGGGACTTTGACTAAGGTATATTAGGTTTAATCAGTCTATTATAGTTTAAGGAATCTATGCCCACCCTGTATAGAAACATGACCCAAAAATGTAGTATTTTGTGCAACATTAGTTACAGGACGAATTTGTGATTGTAGCCTTATTGGAACTCACCACTGGGAATGCAGCCGCCTTGGCTTTTATTTGAATTTTTTATCCGCATTAGAACCAGGAATCGAACTTGAAAACCTTGGATCACTAGCCAGGATGTGTAATTACTGAGCTAGTAAACCCGGCTACTAGTTTACTATTAAAATTTAGATTATGATTTACCTTTCTCATAATTAGATAACACAGTACCTACTAGTTTTTTAATTACATTTTTCCCGAGCAATCCTATTTAATTTCTAAACTATTTTGTATAGATACAGACACCTTCAATTACTTTGTTATTCTAAAGATGATAAAATATTTTCTAGTGCAACTGCTAGTTCTATCCCATACGTTAGAAATATTGAATAGGTAAATTTTAACAAAATATTTATCCATAATAAAAAATTCAATTATACTCTGATATAGAATACGATGGTTTAAAAAATGTATTTGTTACATCTTTCGAGAAAATTGAAACTGAAGGAAGTATTGCGCAATGCTAACAACCCAACACGACAACAGTTTGTTTTTAACTTTCCGCCAACAAATGCATTTCCTGCATTACTTACACGTTCCACGTTCATCAACTTCGTTTTAATACTATCGGTTAACCATTTAGCGTAAATGTTACGCAGCAGTATGATGCTAACACAAAATCAAATAGAATATATACAACTTTCAATAAATTAAAATGTAGAAATCCGTGACAGCTTGCTGCAGGTCAAAAATGATGTTCGTGGAATATATGCTGAATCTACAATCTACTAGCTTGATGGCGAGAGAAATAAGTTTGGATATATTTCATGTAGTTTAATTACAATATAAAATAGAATAAAACAACACAGAAAATACAATTTACAACTCTGGTAATATGCTAAAGCAGGGTGTGTGATCTGCACTGTAGCAAGCAGCACACTGCTGCCTCCTTCATGTCAATTCCCAGCTACTACAAGCTGCACCTAAACCTTTCAAGAATGGGAAGGTGTAAACGCTCTTTTTATCATTACTTAACTTGTAAATATGCATTACCGTACTCAAAATTTATACCAATGGTCAAGATTTTATTGTCAATGCAAAATATTACATAATTCACAATTAAAACGATGTTTATTTTATATGAGTATTAATTATTACATGTTAGAAATCAGGCACCTTCCTTGTTACATAAGTTATAAGTAAGATGTAGTGGTTTTGCGTTAAAGCGGTGACAACACACCATGAATATTCACAGGTATGATATGCAAGCATATTTAATTCTGAATTCTAAGCTCCCACACCAATTATGTATACTATACTAAATTTCAAATAAGCATACAGTAGTTGGAAGGTTGGAACTAAGTAGTAATCACAAGTATGGCTGTAATTGATCGAAACAAAGTCATCATTACTATAATTTTTCAAAATTGTCAATTTGACATTCGGTATGAATCTTAAAAATATAAAAGGAAAACTGATAAGTAGTAGATAAAAGAAGCTGGCCTACAACATTTAATGGAATTATATAGGACGAAATTATTGTAAAATATGACTGCATTCTTATTTGAAATTTAGTGTAGTCACATTATTGGAATAAAAGAAAAAATACAAGCTTACTTTTCCTATCACTTACATCAATTTTGCAATAGCTAATGAGAATACACTGAGTGCTCGCAAGTGTAAGTACAGTAAGTAAGTAATCAACCCTACACTAATCTACATCGATTCTCTTAACATTATTTCATAATTCATATCTTTCCAAATGTTACTTTTTTGTTTAATTTAATTTCAATTTATTTCATTTTTGATACATTTTACAAAATCCAATACTCGTAAATTTAACATAAAAATATCTCTTTTTCCTCTATTTGTTCTTCTACATAGAATTTTATTTAAGATATTTCCTTATCCATATACCTGACCAAATCATATTTTCGTTCTGCTTTAAATTCGCAAGCAACAGAATACTAGGATTTTGCTCTTGCACTAACAGAACACAAATAAATATCTTCATGCTGTCAACATCTTGGAAAGCTATCTAAATGCTGATTTTAGATAACCTTCAAGCAGCCAGCAGTATGAACTGCAAAAGTCAAGACAAGCTTATAACTACTACGGTTTTTCTTAGTTATGTACCTTTACATGTTTAGCTAAAGAAGATCTTTTTGCTGCTTTATATTCGCAAACAGAAGATGCTTAAGGTTTTTCTCCATTATGTGTCTTGACATGTTTAGCTAAAGTGGATTTTGTTGCTGCTTTATATTCGCAAGTAGAACATGAATAGGGGTTTTCTCCTGTATGTGTCCTCATATGTTCAACTAAGGTATGTTTTCGTCCTGTTTTATAATCGCAAAGAGAACATGAATAAGGTTTTTCTCCTGTATGCGTCTTCATATGGGTCACTAAAAGCACTTT